>MDKF010417795.1:0-46921 GCA_026770625.1 Nicotiana glauca
AGCAAAATTCAGTAGCCTTATCTACTGCTGAAGCTGAGTATGTGGCTGCAGCTTCTTGTTGTGCTCAATTACTATTGATTAAACAACAATTGGTAGATTTTATAATTGAAGTAGGATGCATACCAATATTTTGTGATAACACTAGTGCTATAAGTATGACAAAGAACCATCTTCATCATAAAAGGACCAAGCACATAGATGTTAGACACCACTTCTTGAGAGATAATTATGAGAAAGGATTAATCTCAATAGAATTCTGTGCTACTGATAAACAAATAGCTGACATATTCACTAAAGCACTGAATACGGAAAGCTTTGAAAGGAACATGTTGGAATTTGGGATGATTAAGATCACCTAAAAAGGAACCAGTTCAAAATGCAATGAAAAAAAAAATTTAAGAAAAAAATGAAAAAAAATCTCTTTTGGTTAGAAGTTCTGACTTAATGTCAATATCTAGACTAATTCTTACTCAGTCTCATACTCTAATAAGTATACTCCTGTGACATGTGTTTATATTAACTCACTGATCTCTTACAAAGTTTTTTTTCTATTCTGATATTTGAGGCATAATCAAGAGAAGTTGTACTTGAAGAACCTGGTTCATCAGTATATGCTCATGAGAAAGTTCAGGTATGTTTCTATACTTTGCAAAATTAGAAAGATTAATTTTCCAATCATGAGCAGAAGTCCTATTTGCACCAAACTCCCAAAAATTATATCCGTTGAGCATTGAACTAGTTTTATTCTCCTAGAATTTTAAGGAAAACGGGATTCTTCCCTAAAAACTAGAGTCACCTATTAATCACTAAGAGACCAAAGTTCTAAAGTGATTTCCTGATTGACTACTGCATAAAGGCTTCCGTTACCTGCATTTAATCATAATCTTCTTTAACTACACTCCACATACTCCTTTGTAGTTCATAACCATCATTAATCTCTCCCAAGTTCTAATCATCCTCTTTCTCTCCAAAATTTCTAAAATTCCCAAAATTCTCTAGAAATCCTTCACCATGACAAACCCTCTAGATAATCCTGGAACTCCTCACCAGGGTCTCCCTCAAACACATCCTCATCTACACCCCCTAGTGACAACCCCAAGCCTAGGTTTCGCCGGCAGAAAATGTTGGCAAGAAAAACTGTTGCTACTGGTTGTCTGAGAACAACCCTAAATGAAAAGTTGAGAGCTAGCCAGAAGAAAGAGAGCTCTGCTAAAGAATCTGACTCAAGTTTTGAGCTAAAACATTTATCTCTGCAAGCGAAGGAGAAGAATGTGAGTCTTCTGACACTGACAAAAATCAAGAAACCCCTGGTGAGGTAAATACCTATTTTGTGTTTTCTGATGTGGTAGAAAAGGTGGATAATAGGTTTGTGTTGGTTGGTTCTGTGAAAGATGTAAAGGAGGTTGAGTCTAGTAGAAGGGGAAAGAAAAAGAAAGCAAAATTCTTGCGATCTGTGGAGAGGTAGAGGAGAGTGGCAACAAGTCAGGGGGAAGTGGCTCCGGTGAGGCTGCTGAAGGTCTCTTTCATTTGAGTAAGCAACAAGATGCACTTGGTTCATCTGCTAAAGAAACCCTAGCTGACATCCTGAAGAAGGTTGGGGCCAGCTATGATCCAAAGAAGTGCAAGGCTTCTTCCCAAAAGGCTCCAATTACTTCTAAGCCCACAAAGAAAAGCAAAGTGTCATCTCCTAAGTCTACTGTCCCTTCATTACCAAAGGGAAGAGCTACTAGAAGCAGGGTCAAACAGAGTGAGGAAGAGTTGCAGAAAGCACTGGAAGAAAGCAGGAAGAAAAAGAGGGAAAAAGGAAAGGCAATAGTTGTGGAGAGTGCTGAGGTTGCAGCAGCAGAAGAAGAAGAGATGGAATTGGTCCATCAAGAAAGAGGAACAACTGAAAAGGTTCCACCACCGAAACCAAAAAGTTCCAAGACTTCGACCAAGAAGTCATCCTCTGTCCCTATATCTGCTGAGTCCTCGTTGGCTAAAAGAACTAGGTCTGCTGTGAAGGGGAAACAAAAGAAAATTATTGAAGAAGAAGAATGGAGTGGAAAAGAAGAAGAGGAGGAGTCTGAGAAAGAGCAGGATAGATTTGCCATTTTTGGCAGGAGAAAGATCTTGAAAGGCAGGTTGTTGAAAGACCTGGAGGAGACAGGTATGATGAGATTGGTGGATGCTCTAGCTGCACAAGGATGGAAGGACATGGTCCTTCAATTGGATGGGAAACTGGCCAGGAAGGAGCTGATTGAATTCATGGCCAATGCCACTGTCAAGAATGGGGTTGTCACCAGCATAGTGAAAGGAGTAAAGGTGCAGTTTGATGCACCTAAACTGGGTTAGATTCTAGAAATTCCTAGTGTGGGATATGATGATTATACTAGGAAAAGGTGGCCTTGTCTGGATTCTCTTCCTACTGCACTCCAAATCACCAGAAACGTTTGTGATTCTGCAACTGCTGAAGATGTGCCTGAAGCCAGGTTTGTTCAGAAGAGTGAGATGAAGGCTGAGCACAAGGTGCTATTTGAATTTGTGAACAAATGCTTGCTGCCAAGGCAGGAGAGAAGGCACACTGCAAATTACATGGACTTGGTCCTCATGGAGTGCCTTGTAAGAGGAATACAGATAAACTGGCCTGTTTTTATTGTGAAACTACTGGATAGAGTAATCAATGGCTCCAAAGCTCATGCCACACCATATGGGTTCCTATTGACGATTGTTCTGGCAAGGCTAAATATGCCTTTAAAGAAGTGGGAAATGACATCAAGCAAGGAGCACTTTGGTGTCAAGACTCTTATGGCTTGTGACTATCCAGTGAATGCCACCCCAGTTAAACCTGTTTCACCTCTGAAGACTCCTATGAATAGCAAGGTTTGGACATTGGTTCAAGAATGTGGAACAAAAGATGCAGAAATTGCTAGGCTCCAGGCTCGTATTGCTAAACTGGAAAATGAGAGAAATGGCCTCAAAGCTGAGCTAGCAACGGAAAAGGAAAAGAGTGAAGGGATGCTTCAGACCATGCTCAACTTTCTTCAATCCCAACCCTCTAGTTCCTCCAAGCCTTAGGTTTTCCCATTCCTGTCTTGAAACCAGTCTCACCCCCCAGTGACCCAGATTCGGGACTTTTCTTTGTTTTTGTTGCTCATGGTTGGATGTTTTTCTTTATTTTTATGGTCTATTCTGTAGAAACATTTCCTAATCAATGACAATGTGCTCTGTTTTCTCTTGTTCTATGAAACTTCTAATCTTAATAGTTAAAAAATTTTGTGAAGTTGATTATTGATTAATTGAATCATGTTTTCACTTGTAGTTGCCCTAGTGGCCATGAGTAATAATTAAAATCTGGAATTCACATTATATAAAACTTTTTGATGATGCCAAAAGGGGGAAGAGATATTATGCTTTACTTTGTATTCTGAAATAAAGTGATATTTATAACCTGATTAAACATGGTCCTTAATGACAAGTTGGGTTGTCTAAGTTAAAGTGTTGATAATTAAGTTGAGTTCCACATTTTCTCTGATCAGTAAAAGTACAGAGTTTGTCATCATCAAAAAGGGGGAATTTGTTGGCCCAAGTTTAGATGAAGTTTTGAAGATTAACAAAATGAACTCAGTCATGGACCATGTCCATCATGTAAGACACAGTGGTTATCTACCTATATGTGTGAGATGCACGTGAAGAAGATAAGTCTCAAGGATCAACAACAATATCTTCTGAACTGATCGAAAAGGTTGCATAAAGGATAATGAGATGAAGTCTCCTTATGTGAAGAGAACTAAATCCGGATCAAGAATAAGGGTTGGAGTTTGTATTATTCTAGGTCTCAAATTCGATGAAGGATCGGCAATTGAATCTCAATCAAACTCTGATTACTAACTCTTTAAATAACTATGGTTGTTCTCTTTTACAGGTATTGCATATATGCAGAAGTTAAACTAAATTGAGAGCAAAAGAGCTAGGCAATTTTGCAAGCAATTTATGTGTGATTCAAGTGTGCATTCCTGAAGCTACATGAACCAGATTGAAGAACCAATTTTATTGAGTTTATTTTTATTCTAGTTCAATTGTAGTAGGCATTTCATATTGTACCTTTCCAGCTTTCATAGAAGCAATTGTATTAGGTACCTTGAGTATTCAAGTTAGAGTTAACTTGAAGGTGTCACAATAGTTGAGGCTGTGTACCACACTGGGATTAGAGTTTAATCCTTAGGTTTACAAGAGTTTTGTAAATGCTGTTTTGGCTTAGTGATTTTAGTGGAAGTTTGGGAAAATCCTACTGAGTAGTAAGTCGTGATTTTTTCACATTTTGAGCCAGGTATTTTCCACGTAAAAATCTCTGTGTTCTTTATTTTATGCACTCTTAATTCCGTAAACAGTAATAGTAAGTACATCTAGAAGAACCAAGTTTTTCTAGTGCGAAAATTAGGTACCACACAAATCACCCCCCACCCTCTTGTGTGGTATTAACGTGTAGAAAATCACACCATTAACAAGTTTGAAGCTTTGGTTTTGAACTAGAATTTGAAATTTTTATAAGGATTTGTGATGAATGTTGTTAAAGCTTGTTAAAAATCGACAAAGAATTGAGTTTGGGAAAAAGGTGCTTGTGGTGGAAGGGTTGTTGGTGGTGAAGAACATGATGGGGTTGGGAAGATGAGGAGGGGGGTTTCTTTTCTGTTTTTTTTTTCTTTGGGAAGATTAGGGGTGCAGGGGTTTTCTTTTTCAGTTTTTCTTTTTATTTTCTCGATTTATGACACGTGTCAGATGTTGATTGGTGTATGTGATAGCAATCTTTAAATAGATGTGCTCAAACACCGAAGTGGTGCGTAATTGACACACTTTTAAAAATTTTGATATGTAATATTCTTCCCGTATTAAATAGGTGTGTAAGAGGGATTTGGGTACAAGGTCGATGGGTAAAGTATGTATTTTGCCACTACTACTCCCTCCGTTCCAGTCTATGTGGACCTATTGCCTTTTTGGTCCGTTTCAAAAAGAATGGCCCCTTTCTAAATTTGTTAGAAATTTAGTTTAAACTTACAACTCTACCCTTAGTGAGAAGTTTTTATAACCACACAAATACTCTGGCCCCTTTTGACTTGTTTAGAACCACAAATTTCAAAAGTTTTTATTTTTATTAAACTCCGTGCCCAGTCAAACAGGTTCACATAAATTGAAACTGAGGGAGTATCTACTATTGTTATGGTACAATGTCTGTTATCATTGTTTTTTGAGACTTAAAATTGTGATTGTTTTAAATCCTAGCCAATGTTATTTTTCAAATATCAAATCAAAATTACACTTCGGATCATCCAAATCAAACGTCAGACGTAACAATAGAAAGGGATCGTAGGGGAAAAGGTAACAATAAATTTAACTATTTAAGTGTCTACAGCATGATGTATTTTGCTTGAAAATATATTTAATTCTATTGCTTTATACTACCAAAAGACGATGGAAGATTTGTAACTATTCATACTCATATAAACAATGGTAGTTGTTGGGAAATAAAATAAATATCCCGCCCAGGAATAATGCCAACGGTAAATAATAATAACACAAGAGAGTAACAATGACACCAAATATTTTAACGGGGTAAAATACAATATTCGAGCAGAGCAATATTACCACTATAATATTACAACTTAGTAGTGTCAAGAGACTACTCCAACTTCGAAAGAAATAACACCCTTTATTTTAAACACCTCACTACAATATTATTCACAATCACTATTTATCTCATAGACTACAATCTGTGGATTACTCTCTCTACGCTCTATTGCGCTCTCTGTGATTTGGTGTGTCTAAACAAGAATAATTGAGCATCTATTTATAGCAGAAATTGCCAAAGTTTGGACCAATCAGAAGGCTCAATTTCATTGCACTTTGCGAAGCAAATTGCCACCGCCCAAAGTTTGTTTTGGTTTCACTGACTTGTTGCAACTTGCAACTTTTTTGTTTCTTTCGTTATTGAACAAGTTGTCATTGCAACTTGTTTCTTTCTTATCTAATTATTTCATAAAGACCCCACAAATTTCCCCCTTAATTTTGATTTTTCTTTTTCATTCCTAGACTTGATCTCAACCTCTGAAAATCTTCAAATTTGAGAGGCTTGGTAAAAATATCAGCAACTTGATCATGTGACTTCACATACTTGAGCTCGACTTCCTTCTTGGCAATACATTTTCTGATGAAGTGATACCTTGTATCGATATGCTTGCTTCGATCATGATACACTGGATTCTTCGCGAGTGCTTGTGCGGATTTGTTGTCAATACAAATCTCTGTAGCTTCAGTTTGTGGTAAATTGAGCTCCTTCAATAATCTTCTCAACCAAATAGCATGACTGGTACAAGATGTTGTTGCTATATATTCAGCTTCACAAGTCGAGAGAGTAACAATTGATTGTTTCTTTGAACTCCAAGAAATAACAAAATCACCCAAGAAAAATACAAAACCATTTGTACTTTTTCTATCATCAATATCTCCCGCATAATCACTATCATAAAATCCCATAAGGTTGAAATCACTAGAAGAGGAATAAAATAGCCCAAAGTCAATAGTACCTTTTAGATAACAAAGAATTCTTCTAGTGACTTTCAAATGAGTGGAGGTAGGAGCTTCCATGAAGCGGCTTACTACTCCAACTGCAAAGAGTATATCTAGCCTGGTACAAGTCAAGTACCTCAAATTTCCACAAGACTTTTGAAAAATATGGGATCCACCTTTTCTCCTTCATCAAACTTGGACAATTTTGTCCCACTCTCCATCGGTGTGTTTACGAGGTTGCATTCGAGCATGTTGAACTTCTTCCATATCTCTTTTGTATAGCTTTCTTGAGAGATAAAAATTCCATCATCCATCTGCTACACTTCTAGGCCTAGGTAGTATGACATGAGCCCTACATCTGCCATCTCAAACTCACCAGACATATCTTTCTTAAAAGCTTCAAACAAACTTGAGTTATTGCCTGTGAAAATAAGATCATCAATATAAAGACAAATAAGTAAGATAGCTCCATTAGTATGAACTTTAAGGTAAAGAGCGTATTCATGGAGACAACGAGTAAACCCATTGTCTTGAAAATATTTGTCGATGCAACTATTCCATGCTCGTGGGGCTTGCTTTAATCCATATAAATCTTTCTTCAACTGCAACATTTTATCTTCATGGTTTTTTACCACGAAGCCCAAAGGTTGTTCAACGTAGACTTCTTCTTCAAGATAGCCATTCAATAAGGTTGACTTGACATCTAGTTGATGGATATTCCACTTCATTTGCACCGCCAAAGAGATCAGCAAACGAATCATCTCCATGTAGGCAACAGGTGCATAGACTTCTTCATAGTTAATGCCTTGCCTTTGCTTGTAGCCTTTAGCCACAAGTCGTGCCTTGTATTTCTCCACATCTCCATCAGCATTCTTCTTTATTTTGTATACCCATTTCACTCCAATTGCTCGATGACCCTTCAGAAGAGTTGTTAACTCCCAAGTGTTGTTCTTTACTATTGACTCAATCTCCTCCTCCATGGCTTGTCTCCACTTTTTGTTTGTAATAGCTTCATCAGAGTTTATTGGTTCACTATCAGCAAAGAGACAACATAAAAAATCAACATTAGTAACTTCTTTTGTGTCCTTATAGAGCTCTTGAATACTCCTTGTCCTTTGCGGCTGTTCATTTGAACTCTCTTGAGAAGAGGGAGATGCAACATTGGTTGGAGAAGGAGGTGGAGTTGTATCCTGCACAAGTTCCACGGTCTCTGGTTCTTCTTCATCACCAAAATATGGAATAAAATTATATGAAGTTTCTTCCTGAGCTTCCCAATCCCATGCCAATTCTTCATCAAATTCAACATCACGACTTGCCACCACCTTACCACTGCTTGGGTTGTATAACTTGTATCCTTTTGAACTCGTATCATAGCCAACAAACACATGCTTGACACTTCGATCATCAAGCTTCGCTCTCCCTTGCTGTGGGACATGAGCATATGCTATGCTCCCAAAGATTCTCAAGTGTTTGACACTTGGCTTTCTTCCACTCCATGCTTCTTGATGGGTTTGATCTCTAACTTTTCTTGTTGGAGACCTGTTGTTCAAATAAACTGCACAAGAAACAGCTTCGGCCCAAAATACCTTGGGCATACTTTTAGCTTTCAACATACATCGAGCCATGATAAGAATCGTTCGATTCTTTCTCTCTGCAACTCCATTTTGTTGGGGTGAATAAGGTACCGTTAGAGGGCGACGAATTCCATGAGACTGACAAAAGTCATTAAATTCATTTGAAGTAAATTTTCCTCCTCTATCGGACCTTAGAGCTTTAATTTCATAGCCATTTTCTTTCTCTGCAAGTGCTTTGAAACTTTTAAAAGCAGCAAAAGCTTCAGATTTTTGGTTCAAGAAATAAACCCAAGTCTTTCTATTAAAGTCATCAATGAAAAGCAGAAAGTATCTACTTTTACAAAAGAAGGTGGATTGATTGATCCACACACATCAGTGTGAACAAGCTGGAGCGGCTTGGTTGATCTTGACATGGCCTCCTTTGGAAAACTCCTCCTTGCATGTTTTCCAAGAAGATAAGCTTCACACAGTTGATTTGGATGGTTGATTGATGGTATCCCATGTACGATGTTCTTATCTCAAGAAGACAAGCTTCACACGAGCTGCAATCATCCTTGTCTTCTTCCTTGAGTGCCAGCAATAACGTTGACTCATTTTTTTCTTTCTTCTTGTCAACAAGGTTAGCTTTCTCGTCAACATTGCTACGACATTCCCAAGAGTAATGGCCAAATTTATGATAATTATAACACTCAATTTTTTATTTTTCATACCTTTGTCCATTATTTTCTTGGTAGTAGCCACGTCCTCTTCCTCCTCTTTGTCCACGAGCACGACCTCTGAATGCTTGGTGGATTTTAACTTTAATGTTGAAGTTGTTACCATTACTTCTTCCTCGTCCATGACCGCTACGGCCTCGTCCTTGTCCATTTCCTCGATAGCTTTTTTCACCTCCATAATCCTTGAAGGATGCCTGAGTTTTAAGAAGTTTCTCCAATGGCACTTCTTGTCTCCTTTTGATTTTTTCTTCGTTTGCCTGTAAAGAACCTTTCAATTGCTCCACCATCATTGAGTCTAAATATTTAGACTCTTCAATAGCACACGCCACAAAATCAAATTTAGGTGTTAAAGTGCGAATGATCTTTTCTACCACACAGATATCTTTTATGTCCTCCCTGTATCTTTTTAGTTGATTCACGACAACACATTTGAACAATAATTCAAAATGCATTCGGATTCTTTCATTTTTAATACTTCAAAATCAGCCCTTAGAGTTTGAGTTTTACCTTCCTCACCTTGTCAACTCCTTGAAGAGAATTTTGTAAAATCTCTCAAGTTTCCTTTGAGGCGGTAGCATCTGCCACCTTCTCAAACATGGCATCATCCAAACATTGGTGGATGAGCGTGAGGATTGTTGATCCTTCTTCCTTGTCTTTGCCAAGACATCTTTTTCATATTGAGGCAGAGCTTCCTCATTATCGGGTTTTTCATACCTTCTATCTATGATTTCTCACACATCCTGGGAGCCTAGAATGGCTTTCATACGTAGACAACATTTCTCATAATTATCTTTTGTGAGACGGAGATACTGAAAAGACATCGGATCATTACTCATTATGGATCTGATACAACGTTGTTGGGAAATAAAATAAATATCCCACCCAGGAATAATACCCACAGTAAATAACAATAACACAAGAGAGTAACAACGATACCAAATATTTTAATCAGGTAAAATACAATATCCGAGTAGAGCAATATTACCACTATAATATTACAACTTAGTAGTGTCAAGAGACTACTACAACTTCGAAAGAAATCACACTCTTTATTTTAAACATCTCACTACAATATTACTTCCACTCACTATTTATCTCACAAACTAAAATCTGTGGATTACTCTCTCTACGCACTATTGCGCTCTCTGTGATTTGGTGTGTCTAAATAAGAAGAATTGAGCCTCTACTTATAGCAGGAATTGCCAAAGTTTGGACCAATCAGAAGGCTCAATTTCATTGCAATTTGCAAAGCAAATTGCCACCGCCCAAAGTTTGTTTTGGTTTCACTGACTTGTTGCAACTTGCAACTTTTTTGTTTCTGCTGTTATTGAACAAGTTGTCATTGCAACTTGTTTCTTTATTATTTAATTATTTCATAGGGACCCCACAAGTAAAATACAGTAAAAAAAATACTGTTGCAGCTAAATATGTAAGTGTATGCAAACCATATCTTAAGAGGTAGTAGTGAATTTTGGGGTAGGAATTATCGATAAAGCAGGTGGCATGTTGTTGGCAATTGACGTCTTGAAACTTGAATAATGGGTATGGAAGTTGCCATCTTGAAGGTGAATAATATCCAAACAATAATACAAAGACTTATCTCCTCAACCAAAATAGTGCATATGGAATATGGAATTCAGTTTAAATCCCAGAAATTTGGAAGCCGAAACAGACAATGAACTATGATCTTCACACAAGAACAAGGCTTCATCGCCCAAGTTGTCCAACTCTTCAAATATTAAATGTTGAGTCGTTGGGCTTGCAACCAACTTGGAAATCTTAATTGATGACTTATCATAATATGGATGAGATATTTGAACTCTTAGCAACTTGTTTTTTTTTTTTGGTAATCCGCTAGGCAAGTGCCTAGGGCTAGTTTTTTATATATATAAAAAAAAATGAAACATAGTGTCAAGTGGTCTTACAACATGAAAGAAATAAAATATGATGATTACATAGAACCCATTATCAATATTGATCAAAGAACTCATTATTGATATAACATACGATCTAATATAACCATTGAAACACTGATGTAGTTCATGTAGATTCTTATATCGATTGTGAATATTTTGCTACTTTTCTTTGAGTTTTTAGCCAATTTGATTTCCTTTTTGCTCCCTCTTGTGATGATTCTTGTTAAGCACCTTAAGAAAATTCTTTGTTGTTGTTCTTTTCTATCCTGTTGAATTGAAATCAATATCCAAGGTGATCTATAATTGTCGGCTATAAGCATCCAGTTTCGAGTCCTTTTCCAGCCTTTCTTGTTTGTATCAAATTGTTGTTTATTTTTGTGCGTCTCCTCCTTGTTCCTAGATAAATTCCTTGCTATCTTCGATCCGTTAGAAGTTGATCTTGACCTCTGTCGTGCGACACTATTCCATAACTGAATACTGGCTCCCCAACTTGTTGCCCAGTCCCTTCTTCTTGTAGACTTAGACATTGCCATGTTAATTTCTGTGCCTGCATGATCGTGTGTTGTAGCCTTCAGTCATGTTGAGACCATTGTATCAGTTGATAGATCACAGGTGATGGAGTATTTCATCCAACTGGCCATCATTGTGCAATTGGTCCTACAATATTGCTCGATTGTCCTTGTCACAGTTTAACGTGAAATACAGATTCCGCATGTTATAATTGAGTTAGTTGAGTTATATTAGGAGCCTATCGCGTTATCTGATTCATTTACCGTTTTAAACAGATGAAAAGACCATTTTTACGCAGTTTACATTATTGTATTCATAAATACAGCTCGCGAATACAGTCGAATACAACTGTTGCTTAGCTGGACTCCCCTATTTCACGCCAAGTTTTGCTACTGTATTCATGAATACAGTAGCTTAAATACATCGAATACACTCTATAACAAATGAAAACATAGCTATAAGAAGTAATTTAGTAAATGATAGTTATAGCTAGCTAATAACCACTAAACAATAGTGGTTTGTGAAAATTTCTCTATTCTCTATACATAAAGGGTGTTTGGCTAAGCTTATACGTTGGTCAAACTAGCTTATAAGGACTTTTCAGCTTATCTACGCATTTGGTAAAGTTAAAAGTACTAATAAGCCAGGTGCTTATTGATCGCGGCCTACTCCGCACTACTAATTAGTAGCAAGAGAGGGTTGGAGCAGCTTTTACCTGATTTTGGGTCGGGATCGATATCCACAGAGAGCAAGAATTGGAATCGAGTATATATCTAGTTTAGGATTGCGTATGTATTCTTAATTACACTTCTATTCATTTTTGGGGTATTTGTTTACTTCTACTATTATCAAACTACAAATGGTAATTGCAACTAAATTATGCTAAGAGTTATAATGCTACGAGTTGTTCAAATAGGTTTAAAAGGCACTAGGGTAGTGATTTTCCGCCTAGGTGGTCGATTGACGGGTACTTGAGTCTAAGGCATGTTTTACATATTTGGGGAGTATGTTCTAACCGTTGCATGACTTTACCCACTTTACACATCTCGGTGGTTCGAGTGATTTTGCCCGAATTGGCTTTTTCAAGACCAATTGGGTATGCAAATTTGCACAAGGAACTAGGGTTCAAATCGGGTATTACTCTCTCGAGGTTTAACTCTTTAATTGGGGCTATCAATCTCTTAAGTACGCCCCAATTTCTTGTTGGACTAATTTCGGAGACTTAGGCTCTCTTTCTCAAGAAGAGCTCAAGTCAACTCAACACAAACTAGTGTTTCCAACCACTAATTCAGAAATAAACCATGAAATTGGCCCAAATAACAAACACCCATAGTCACCTAAAATACAAGACCCATCAATTACCCACACTAGGGTTGAGCCACAACCCTAGCTTATGGGTCTAGCTGCTCATAATTAAAGAAGAAAAGCAAGAAATAGATGAAGATAAACTCATATTAATTAATCATTAAGTTAAACACAAAGATTCAATGATTAAAAGTAGCTAAAAGTGCCCAAAATAGCTAAGAATCTCGAATCCACGAGCGCATCTGCTTAATTACAATATCTGATACCCTAAAAATGGAAAAAGAAGCTATTTATACTAGGCTGAAAATCTGGACAAAAATGCCCTTGCGGGGTTAGTGAGGATCGCACAAAATGGATCGCGGTCCGCACTAGGGCTTTGGACTTGAAAAATAGCTCTCTGAACCTTGGCATCGCAGACCGCAGATAATGGACTGCGATCGCGGAGGCTTCTAGTGTTGTCCACACAGAATGGACTACGGACCGCATTGGCTTGAAAACTCAAAACTGGCATTCTCTAAATCTTGGCTCTGCGGACCGCATAGAATCAAGTGCGGCCGCATTGGTCTCAGTGCGGACCACACAAATCCTAGTGCGGCCACATTGCCTTTTTGCCTTGGAATCGACCTCTCTGAATCTCCTAGTGCGGACCCCACAAAGTTTAACTCTTTTTTCGATATGATTTAAGCAATTTAAACTATCAATAAGGATACAATTATTACAATAAGCATGCTTTTGGGTCCTAGACTACCCGTACATAAGCATAATAGTAGATACGCACGGACTCTCGTCACCTCGTGCGTACGTAGTCCCCCACAAATAGCAGCACATATTCAATTAATTCACCTATGGGGAAAATTCCCTCTTAGAAGGTTAGAAAAGAGACTCACCTCGCTCTGAAGTTCCATAGCCGGCATTGCATGCCCTTCTGAAGACTCAAATCGATGCAAAACGCTCCAACACTAGCAAATAATTATGTAAATCCATTAATATGAGATCAATTACTACTTATAATCCAATTTATAATAATTCCTAACCCCGATTGAAAAGTTAACAAAATCACCCTCGGGCCCACGTGTCCGGATTCCAAAATTCTTAGAAGATAAAGTTTACCCATAACCTCACCAACTCAAATATATAATTTATTCTCAATTTCATGTCCAAAATCGTGGTAAAAATTCAAAATATCAATTTCTAGGTCTCCCACCAAAAATCCACAAATTTTCATGCTCAAATCCATATATAATCCAAGTATTTAACTCAAAAGTAGTAGAAACCACTTACCTTGACATGGATGACAAAGATGAAGCTCCAAAATCGCCCCAAGACCGGCTCCCATGGAGAAAATGAAGTGAAAATGGCGGAGACCCCGTCATTAAAACAAAGACAATGCCCAGCCCACTTCCGTACTTGCGGTCACTTGACCGCTTCTACGGTTCCGCAGGTGCGGTTCCAATACCTCTTCTGCGGTCCTCCTCCAGCTGCCCCAAATCGCTTCTGTGCTGCCCAGACCGCATCTGCGACCTTGCAAGTGCGGGAGTTCCTTCTCACCTGTGGTCTCTGATCCCTCCACTTCTAGCAGCTTCTGTGGGTCACCCCTACTCCTGCGGGCCCGCACCTGCGGTGCTCCTCACGCAGGTGCTGTTACACCAGAAGCCCAGTTGCATCAGTCTTTCCTCTAATTTCATTTTCAATCCGTTGACCATTCGGAATCCACCCGAGGCCCTCAGGACCTTAACCAATTATACCAATATGTCCCAAAACATGATACGAACTCGCTCGAGGCCTAAAACACATCAAACAACATCGAAATCATGAATCGTGTATCGAATCGATTTATGAGTTTCTAAATCGTCCAACTTCTATATTTTGTGCCAAAACATATCAAATCAATTCGAAATGACTTCAAATTTTGCACACAAGTCACATTCTATATTACAGACCTACTCCAACTCCAAAATCGGAATCCGACCCCGATATCAAAAAGTCAACTCTCGGTCAAACTTCTCAAAAACCTTCAAATTTCTAACTTTCGCCAAATGACTCCAAAATGACCTACGGACCTCCAAATCCACTTCCAGTTACGCTCCCAATACAGAATTACCATACGGAGCTATTTCTAGAATCGAAATCCCCAACGGACATCGATAGCATTGAAATGCACTTCAACCCAAATTTATGAAATTATTCTAAAATGTTAACTTCAACAATAGGCGTAGAAATGCTCCGGGCATCCAAAACCTGATCCGAACATACGCCCAAGTCAAAATCATCATACAGACCTGTTGGAACCTTCAAATCTCAATTCCGAGGTTGTTTACTCAAAATATCCACTCTTAGTCAATTCTTCCAATTAAGGTTTCCGAAATGAGAATTCTTTTTTTTTTCAAATCGACTCCAAACTTTCCAAAATTCAATTCTGACCATGCGTACGAGTCATAATACCTGAAATGAAGCTGCTCGTGGCCTCAACCCGCCAAACGACGTGCTAGAGCTCAAAATAATCTGTCGTGTCATTACAAAAAAAAATTAGTTTAGAGTCGCCACCTAACGGATTAAGATGCGTTAGGGAACCTAGAGCAGATAACTCATGTTATACCAATTTACATCACTAGAGATCGGGTAAGGGATCGAAATTACCTCGAAAAGATGGTGTTAGGCACTCTTCAAGATCCACAATTGTGGGTCCTGGCCGAACTTTATAAATTAGTCTAACAAAGAAGCGAGAGAATTATTTAATAAGGATGGGGGGTCCTAAATTTTTTAGCCTAAAGGATCGCCCCGTGCAACATAAATAATACTTTGTAACTCCCTCGAGGACGGGTGTGTTACTCATATATCCAGTGGGCACAGACTATCTCTTCTGCTACCCAATTACTATCTTTAAGTTGTTACTTAAATAGCTCTAGTTGATTCTAGTTCATTTCCTATGCGTGCATTATCTGTCCCTTACTTATGGTATTGGGGGCGTTAGGACCTCTATTTGGAATGGTTCTGGATTGAGCCTAGGTTGCTCAAAATTGTAAAATACTAGGGGACAAGCAAAACAATTAGGACTTTTAGATAAAAAGCAGATACGGGCTCATATTGAGCTCCATACATAAACAACAAATGCACGCAATTTGATTGACAGGCTTTATTAATCTTAAGGTCCTATAGGCAGGATATCTATGTAAGGAACAGGCGAGCAGTGATACAAATAAGCAATCTTATTAATGCGAGTGTTAGGACCTATTATTTGCCTATTGATTTTATTTAGTACAGTATCTGGGCGTTTCAAAAAGTAATGCATCACAAATCCAGAATTGTTATTTTCGTCCTATAGGCATATTGTCTAAGTGATTGACAGCGGCGATTGTATTCACAACCAATTAGCAGAATCCTATAGGCAGGACGTCTACGAACGTGATGATTGTTACCCTATAAGCAGGATATCTAAGTTGAACTGATTTTAATCCTATAAGCATGATATATAATGTTGAGCTTACTTTAACCCTATAGGCATGATATCTGATGTTGAACTGATTTTAACCTTATAGGCATGATTTCTAGTTAAATAGCATACAGGCAGAAATTTAGACACACTGCCAGAAAAACAGTTGAGTCAAATATTGGTCTTATTGGCATGATTGCTAACACACTTTATTGGACAAATTAACATATCATATAGGCAGGATTTTTAACAAAAGTTGTAATATTAATCCTATAGGCAGGATTTCTAATGCAGAACTCATATGATTTTATAGGTAGGATCTCTAAACAACGTAAAACTTGACAATTTGGACAAAATGAGCAAAATTAACAGCGTTTATGAAACCCTATAGGCAGAATTTCTACCCAGTTTAATAA
The DNA here is from genome assembly GCA_026770625.1 of Nicotiana glauca. Taxonomy (NCBI): domain Eukaryota; kingdom Viridiplantae; phylum Streptophyta; class Magnoliopsida; order Solanales; family Solanaceae; genus Nicotiana; species Nicotiana glauca. The sequence continues at coordinate 16,411 of MDKF010417795.1, forward strand.
AGAAATTAAGAAACCCTCCCGATTTTACTAAAGACCCCAGAATCTATTTATTACAAAGTTATCACAAACCAGATTAGCAAATAAATTACATAAGAGTAATGAAATAAACTAGAGGGAGCCCTTTAATAGGCCCAAATACACCCGACAACCATGCCTTCAAACCATTTACCTCGAGGCTTATTTCACAGGTACATCATAGCCAATATTGAACAATTCACCCATAGCATATATAGAATCAAGTTTCCAGTGTGTCAAAGTTCCCAAGGGTCTCAGGGACCTAGGAAAATTCTCACACCACCACATACTCAGAAATGATTCAAAAGAGATTAGGAACCAGTTCCCAGTGTGTCAGAGTTCACAAGAGTCTCACATGGACCTTGAGCAGTTCTTACACTAGGGTGGTTAAGGATAGAACCTAAAGGACTAAGGTTGGGAGTTTTTTTTTGAAAAGTAACAACATATAAAAGAGGTAGGGACAAATTTAAAACAGTTTGGATTTCAGAAGAAGACTACCATAACAGAATTTTAGAACACAAAACATGTAGGCATAGTGGCATTAAGAAAACAAGCAAGGGTGGCAAAAATGCACAGTTTCAAACAGGTCAAGTCAGAAAAGACCTAATTACACTAAGTTCAACTAATATTCAGGACAACCTTCTCTAATCACATAAATATTTAGGCAAAGTGCTAAAGCAAATAGTCAGATTATCACATGAATCCAAAGGAAAACAAGACCTCTTAGCAGGGCACTGAATTAGGTTGCAACACAAGTCTGTAAAGTGATGAAATAATTTTATACTAATGGTATCCTAAGGATATTAAGTTCAGAATAGGTTTAGGATTAGCAGACAGTGTGCATGAGACAAGTCAAAATATTAAGCTAGGTTTTAAGAGGATTTATATTATAACCAATTAATAGTATCAATCATGAACTCATAGAAGCATAAAGGTAGAATCATGCTCAAAATAAAGTTCAAACATGCTGGTCGAACAACACAAATTAGGGAGACATAGAAAATATAATGGCAAGGGATAATGACTTACAAGTTAGGCAGGAAAGCAAGAAAATTTACCACAATAGTTAAGTCCAAAACTAATTGGCCTTGGCTTTCAGCCGGCCAAGTCCAGAAATAAACGATCAAAGAATCAAAATGAAAAGCTAAGTTTTTAGTAAGAGTATTGAGGGTTCGAGTCTTGTCCTAAAGGGGAAAAGAGAAAAGGTTCAAATAGTGTTCAATTAGGCAAACAAATATGGAAAGAAATCAAACACACATAAGCAGAGAGAGAAATTAATCACAGAATCAACTGAAGCCTAGTTTTAGGGCAAATAATATGGAGTTCAGTGAATGAATCAAAGAATAATAGCATGCAATCAGGCGAGTAACACTTAGAATAAGAAAAATATCACATATAATTGATTAACAATCAGTTTCACGGCAAAATAAGGTAAAGAAATAAAGGAAACATGGAAGATTGAATAGAAATAAGGAAAATATCAGTCCCATATGAGAAAGGAAAAGATATCAATCAGAGAATCATTAAAGACAAAGAAAGGTCTCAAACCCTAGTTTTAGGTAAACCTTCACAAGTCGGCAGATTATAAAGATAGTCAAATACACATTACATGCGATGAATGTGGACAAGAAATCATTTGAAATAACACATAATCAAACCAGATCTGGTCCAAATTTAGGGTCTAAACCCCTAATTTAGGGTAAGTACAAGAAATTAACAGAAATAGGCAGATTTATGCGTAATAGAGTGAATATAGACGAAATAACACTTAAAATTAAAGTTTGAACCAATTTTGGTTCGAATAAAAAGAGGATCTAGAGACCCTAAATGTAGGTATAAGTACGAATCATTGAGAGATACGAAAATATTCGTACAAAGAACAAGCTATGGAAATAGACATAATAAACAACAGGTTAAGGATTTGAACCAGTTTTGGTTCGATTCTTACAAGATCTGCTTGCCATTTTAGGCAATCCAATATGTAATACCAAAAATGGGTAGCCAATAGGGAGGTGGGACTAATATGGTAAAGGAATCATAGATTGATTCCATTTTTGGGGTTGGAATCAGAGAGAATTGAGTGACGGCGCTAAGGTTTCAGAAGAGAGGAGATGAGTAGAGAGCATTTAGGGGCAGCGTGTGGTGAGAAAATGGGTTAGGGTTAGGGATTTTGGGTAATTAAAAGGGGTGTGAGGAAATTGGGCCGTTGATTTTAGAGATCAACGGCCAGGATTTAAGGAGGGGTTGGGTCGGGTTGGTTATTGGGTCGCGACCGGGTAGGGGAGTAATGGGTAAGGGTTATTTAATTTGGGCTGGGGCGGATTGGGCTAGGATTTTAAGTAGTTGGGCCGGGGTAAATTTGGTTGATTTGGGTAGCTTTAGGTCCGAAATTAAATAAAAATGGGACCAGATTTTAAATACCCAATTTTAAAAAATAAATAATAAATGGATACCAAAAATATTCGTTGTGCACTAAAATGTCTTATAATAGTTGTTTAACATTTTAAAAATACAAAAGATTATTTTTTGCATAAATAATGTAATTATACATTAATATGGGCTATTATCACAAAGATGTGCAATTTAGCCTAAAGGATGCAAAATATAATTATAAAAATGCACGAAAATATTTATAACCTAATATGGATGTAAACTGATGATATTAGATGATAAAATCATTATAAAATGATTTGTGATGCAATTAATGAATATTTATATAATAAATAATAGGAATAAATTGATTTAAAATCCCTTTAAATTATAGAAAATTATGAAGGAATGCTTGTATATATCTAAAAATCATGTGATGATGCATATGCACTATTTTGGAAGTATATATGTATATTTTAAAAATATGAGGGAAAATTGGGTATCAGCAGCTGCCCCTCTTTACCCGGTAAGGATGAAAGAGTTGTCGGGTAAAGAAATGATGATCGATTTTGACCAAATGGAGTGATTTGAAAAAATATAGGCCGCACCCTGGTCTTTGAGCTGCCTACATATCCCTGGTTTTATAGGAATCAGGCCGCGTGTAGTTCTGGACCCAACGTGAATGAAATCGATGAATTTTTTATAGGAATAGTCATGTTTGGGGAAGGATTCTTTCGGGAAGGATAGTATCGGATGGTTTATGCGGAGTTATTAATGTGAATCTAAAACGTAACGGATGTATCACGAGGCAGATATCTGAACGGTCATAGAGTAAAGGCGAGTAATTGATAGAAGCCGGTTATGTCCGGAATAATGGTCGGGTGTGAATGGTATGAGCAGAAACCGGAGCGAAGGTTGCTCCTATTTGAAGAACGGTTAACTCCTGAATAACTTGCAAAACTTAAAACACGATGCGTGCAAATATATATGGATTATTTTGAGAATTTAAACATGATGCAGACTCTTTTAGAACATAAAGGTTGTCTTTTGATAGTGAGGATGATGTCCTTAGACCATGATATCCTGGGCCATGAATCATGAGATAAGGGATTTGCAGGCCATGAAATGATGTTCTCGGGTCATCAGAATGGTGCCTCCGAACCATGAAACCTTTGAATAATGATGTGCAATATTGAGAGATCCTCAGGCCATGGCATGGTGTCTTCAGGCTATGAGGATGATGCCTTCGGACTATGACACCTTCGGGCAGAGAGATGGTGATGCATCATATGAGCAAAACAAGACAAAGCTTAGTCTTGTATAGGATCGGGACAGAGATTAGCCCCTGAGAGGATAAAATAGTGCTAGGCTTCATATAGGGTAACGTTTAGTTCACTAGACAAGGAAAGGCAGAGCTTAGCCTTATGCACATGGGGAGGCGATGCTTAGCCTCATGCGAGAAAGGGGAGACAGTGCTTAGTCTCATGCAAGGAAAGACAGGGCTTAGCCTTATGTAAATAGGGATGCAGGGCTTAGCCTTATGCATGATTTGAGACAAGGCTTAGTCTCATGTGAAGAGAAGGCAATGCTTAGCCTTATGTAAATAGAGAGGCAGGGCTTAGCCTCATGCAAGATTTGAGACAGGACTTAGTCTCATGCGAAGAGAAGAAAATGCTTAGCCTTATGCAAATAGGGAGGCAAGGCTTAGCCTCATGCAAGATTTGAGACAGGGCATAGTCTCATGCAAAGAGAAGGAAATACTTAGCCTTATGCAAGTGAGGAGGCAAGGCTTAGCCTCATACAAGAAAAGAGAGACGGGGCTCAGTCTCATGCAAAGAGAAGGCAATGCTTAGCCTTATGCAAATAGGGAGGCAGGGAGTAGCCTCATGCAATATTTCAGACAGGGCTTAGTCTCATGTAAAGATAAGGCAATGCTTGGCCTTATGCAAGTGAGGATGCAAGTCTTAGCCTCATGCAAGAAAAGAGAGACAGGGCTTAGTCTCATGCAATGGACAAATAGCAAATAGGAGCAGAATGTTTCTTAGCTGTAGATATATTTGCGCTTGGCAGTCCGGTTGTTATGAAGGTAAAGATTTAAGGCGCACGTACCTGTGGTTATTCCTTGTTCCTGCATCTAGAGGAAAATTGTAAGTTTTGTGGGGGAGGTTGGTTCATGCCTTTGTATGCTTGTTTTGCTTTGCTTTGCTCTGGAGATCCTGTTTGAGTTATCCCGGTTAACATTTGGCTGCCATAGAAATAAAGTCTTCAAAAAAATATGCATTTATTTGATGAAATAGAATTATTTATAAAACATAGTGGTATATAATATTGAGTAAATTGGATGAACTAACGATTGAAACACTTTTAGAGACATTTCAACTTCTTTGCGTTAGAACTTTGAGGGTCATACTCAAAATTTTTCCCAAGTTACTTAACCGATTCTCTGACTTTTTACATATGACGTCGACCGGACTTGCTCCGGAATTTTGAGGGTCCTCCTTAAAATTCTGACCCAATTTTTGACTATGGGAAAATAAAAATCTTATTGAGATGTGACCGAACCCACAGGGCTGCCTACATATCTCCTCTTAAACGGGAATCGGGTCAAGAGTAGTTCAGTTACATCAGATGAAGAAATGTGAACAATTTAGATATAGTATCTCTTGACCGCATCTGAATTGATATGCTTTGGCCCAACTTCTCCGTCCATTTCTGCTAGTATGAGTATTCCTCCTGTTAGCACACTGTGAACCATGTAAGGACCTTCCCAATTAGGTGAAAATTTTCCTTTGGCTTCATCTTGATGCGTTAGAATCCGCTTCAGCACCAGCTGCCCCGGTGTGAACTATCTTGGTTTGACCCTTGTGTTGAAAGCTCTGGACATTCTATTATGATAAAGCTGACCATGGCATACTGCATTCATTCTTTTTCCATCTATGAGGGCTAATTGCTCATAGCGTCTCTTTATCCATTCTGCATCACTGAGTTCAGTTTCTTGTATGATCCTTAAAGAAGGGATTTCTACCTCGACGGGAATGACAGCTTCAGTACCATAAACCAACAAATAAGGAGTTGCACATGTTGACGTGCGGGTTGTGGTACGGTATCTCAATAAGGAAAATGGTAACTTCTCGTGCCATTGCTTGTGATTCTCTACCATTTTCCTTAGTATCTTCTTGATATTCTTGTTGGCAACTTCCACGACTTCATTCATTTGAGGCTTGTATGTTGTGGAGTTCTTGTGCTTGATTTTGAAAGTTTCACACATGGATTTCATCAAATCATTGTTGACATTGGCGGCATTGTTAGTGACGATGGACTTGGGAACCCCGAATCGACAAACAACACGATCCCTGACAAAATCTGCGATGACTTTCTTGGTTACAGCTTTGTAAGATGTCGCATCTATACATTTTTTGAAGTAATCGATGGCTACTAAAATGAACCTGTGCCCGTTCGAAGCAGTGGGTTTGATCGGACCAATGACATCCATTCCCCAGGCGGCACAAGGCCAAGGTGTACTTATTGCATTGAGTTCGTTTGGCGGTACTCGTATCATATCTGCATGTATCTGGCATGGGTGGAATTTCTGGGCGTACCAGATGCAATCTATTTCCATAGTCATCCAAAAGTATCTGGCCCTGAGTATCTTCTTGGCTAGAGCAAAACCGATCATATGCGGACCGCAGGTTCCGACATGTATTTCCTCGAGAAATTTGGAAGCTTCTTTGGCGTCAACACACCTTAATAGTCCTAGATCAGTTTTTCTCCTATACAAAATTCCTTCGCTTCAGAAGAAATGATTGGACAACCTACGTATTATGCATTTCTGAGTATGGTTCGCCTGCTCTAGGTATTCTCCTTTCGCCAAATATTCTTTGATGTTGTGAAACCATGCATTTTCGTCCGTTTCTTCTTCAACATGAGCATAGTAAGTTGGCTGAACATGGATCCTTACTGGAATGGGATCGATGAAATTCTTATCTGGATGTTATGTCATGGAAGACAAAGTAGCCAGTGCGTCGGCGAACTCATTCTGGACTCTTGGAACATGTTTGAATTCTATTTTTGTGAATCTCTTCATCAGTTCTTGCACATGATACAGGTATGGTAGTATCTTGGTGTTTTTGTAGCCCATTCTCCTTGAACCTGATGTACCAGAAGATTTGAATCACCAATTACCAACAACTCTTGTATATTCATGTGAATGGCCAAGTTGAGCCCCATGATGCAAACCTCATATTCTCCCATATTGTTGGTGCGTGGAAATCTAAGCTTTGTGGATACAAGATAATGCGGACCTGTCTCTGACACCAAAACTGCTCTAATACCTACTCTTTTGAAGTTTGCAGCTCCGTCAAAAAACATTCTCCAACCATCATAGGCTTTAGCAATGTCCTCTCCTATGAATGACACTTCTTCGTCAGGAAAATACATTTTTAGTGGTTCGTATTCTCCTCCTACAGGATTTTAGGCAAGATGATCTGCCTAAGCTTGTCCTTTGACTGTGTTCTGAGTTACATAGATGATATCGAACTTACTCATTAATATTTGCCACTTGGCCCACTTCCCGGTAGTCACGACCACAAACCGGCCCCTGTCGTGATGGCGCCTCTCGTGAAGACAAGGTCAGCCAACACAACACCCATATTAACTCTCTAATAATTAAGAGTCATTTTTAAGCCTTTAATTAAACAAATGTTTCGTAATATAAGTCTAAATGAACAATGCGGAAATAACATACAAGCCCAACATCGAGGTGTCACTAGCCATGGACATTTACCAAGGTATGAATACAACGAAACAGTCAAAAATATACTATGTACAATAATGGAAATGAGAGGAAGGAAGCAGTGTTGCGAATGTCATGCAGCCACCTTGCTAACTCTGATGACTTCGCGTCTAAGGAACCAACACCCGCTACCGGATTTCGAAATACCTGAAACTGCACACGAGGTGCAGGGAGTAATGTGAGTACTCCAACCCAGTAAGTAATAAGAATAAATAAAGAGAGAGCAGTAGGAAACGATGAATCCACAATTATGATAAACTCAGTAGGCACAACAGGCTTTCAAATCAGAATACGAGTCAAACGTCTCATTGAAAATCCAGCTTTTGATAAAAATCATTTAAAATACCTTCCAACGTTTTCGGTAGGGGGGTTTTATACCATTTATAATAAAAGAGATGAAAATCATAATCGGCCCCTCGGACAAAACATGAGTCATAAATACCTCATAACAAGAAAATCTCAGTAGAAATAACAAAAAGCCAAATCGGTGATTGAGTTATGAGCAGCTCATAAACCCTAGTTTAAATGAAAGTTGTTTAAAAATATTTATTCAACGTTTTCGACAGAGGCTCAGTATAAAGATGAGAGAAAGCAGTCAATAAATTGACATATTCAATAGAAACTCACTTAAAGAGGAGTAAAAATCAATAAGTTCATAAACAGGCCCCTCAGGCAAAACATCACTCATGTGCATGTATATATCTATCGCCCCTCGCACTACTGGAAAATTAGGCTACGACAACGGATTTTTTTGCAACGGTTCCTAAATCGTTGCTATAGAGAGCTTATGGCAACGGTTTTAATCGTTCCAACAAGGCATAGGTACATTCGACACACTTCAGTCATAAAAACGTTGCACTTGTGTAGAACCCGTTCCCATAGCTATTTTTTTTTGTAATATTTCTTGTAACCGTTCTTATAGACGAATCTATTGCAACGGATTTGAAAAAAAAATCAATAGGAACGATTATTAATCCCTCTTAATTATTTTCCCCCTAAATTTTCGTGAAACCCGCCAAAACCCCAAATTATTTACATTTTACTTTTTTTTATCTGTACTTTAAGTAATAGTACTACTAATTAATTAAAAGGACAGGTAAAATATTAAGCCTCTCTCTCAAAGCTCACGCTCAGTCTCTCTGTCAAGACAAACCACGCCCAATCCTCGCCGCTGCCGGTGACACCCACGCCGGGGACAGTCCCACGCTGGTGACAGTCCCTCTGCCAACCTCAGTTAAACGCACCAAATCTTTGTAAATAATTTTCAACAGTTGAGCCCTCTTTCGCACCATAAACAACCAGCTCCTTCAAACAATTCGAACCATCCAATAAGTTTAGGTTTTTTTCTCGATTAAGCTCGGCTAACATGTCAAGTTCCACAGCTCCTTCAAGGTTTTTGCTCGATTCTCATAAATTTCTGATTTATTTCGCATGCTCTTCTTTTACTGTTTTTGCAATTTCTCAACAGTTGAGCCCTAATTCGCCTATTTCATTCCTCACTGAAGAAGAATTTGCCGCTGGGTAGCTATGGAATAGATATCATCGTAAGTTCCTTTACTGGTGGATTAATTGATTTTAATTTTATTTTTGGGGTATTTGAGCGATGTACTTTATTGATTGGAAATACACAATCTTTGTTGTGCTGTGATCTTTTTTCTGGGTGAATATTGTGCTGATAATGGTGATAAAAGTCCCCTCCACCCTTAACCCATCTGAAGTTTCTGCTTTTTCTGCTACTGAATTAGCTTTATCCGTATAATGGTAGTTGTTTGTGATCTTGTTTAGTTGGGCTCCTCTTGTGGTTGGATCTTCTCGTACTGTATAATGGGTGAAAACTTTAGATTTTTAAGCACTATAATTCAACTCAGTAGCATAATAAGGTGAGTCACAGAACTCGAAGTTACAACCGTTTGAAATTTATTTCTTGTGCAAGGAATCTCAGTTTGTTGCTAAATTCATGGATCATCTGTCATGTTCTCTCTTTTGAGTTTATGCAAACTTCAGTAGAGTGGTTCAAAGCATACTTTCAAGTTCTTGGGTTTGTTTATAATTTGTTTAGTTTATGTTAATTTATTTGCCTCTAAATTGATCTTTGGCACTATATGTTGACAAGATTTTATAGTTCAGCATCTCTTGTGAACCCCTTCTTATCAATAGGTTAATGTTTTTCCTTGTCGGGCACTTTATGCTAAATCTAATATAGACTGCTAGAATGTTGCAAGTGCATATTTATTGCTTTTAAGATAACTGTGCAAATTCCTTACAATTGGGGGATTAACTAATTACTTCAGTGTCTAGCATTACTTTTTGTTTGAGCTGATTGATCTCATCTATTGGAATGTCAAAACTGGCATGCTCCAGCCGTTGATCTGGAACAGGAATAATGAAGGGTGGCGACATTGAAGAGTTATCTTTGGTCTCATGATCTTATGCAATTAATCCTTTTTGAGCTGATGGAGCTGATGGTGCAATTATGAAATTCTTTTAAGTTAATTCTTTTTTGAGTGAGTGATAATGGCTTTTTTGTTTATAAATATTTTATAATTATATTTATTTATATCCTTTAGAAAACTATTCTGACATGCTTCAATTTTACAGGATTTGAGAGAGATTTCGGATACTTTTGTTCGGTTATTGAGGCCCGTCCCTTCTCCCATGTCCTCTTTGGTTTAGTTGGTAATTTCTATCCTCCATGAAATTATAGCAATATTTCACAAGAATGTATGAATGATTTCCTTTTTTTGTTTCTCATTTCTTTCTTTTCCAATTACAATGTATTGGATTGCTGCTTTAGAACAATAATATAATAAGGCTGATTTCTCTTGTGTGTGGGTGTCTAATGACTATATATACATCGTGTGTCTAAGCCTTCCCTTTTCTCAAAAGCTGAGGTAACTAGCTCAGGTGTCCATACTGATGCTAATAATCAGTGCTTGTATCAGTGAATAACACAGTAACTTGATATCTTATATTGCTTCAGATTTATACAGAATGAACCTCACCTCATCTTTTCTGTTGTGCGGGATGATGATTACTTTGTTGTTTCTAAATGGTGTTATACCATTCTGGCTGTGCAGGTGAGTTGAAGGAGTACACAGTATTAAGGGAGTGAGACAGAGAAAGGTTGTACAGGAAGTGTAACAGTTTGGGTCCAGCTATATTTGTATATTTGTATAGTGGTAGTAAGATATGGCTCTTTCGTGATAAACACTTGATGTCCAGGCTTATGATAAAATCAATCTAAAGGGGTCATGACACATAAATTAGATCAGAATGGAATTCATACGAGGACATTATAGCTTTTACGTGGCCTCTAGTTGAAAGAGCTATTAACATTTCAAAGTTAAACTAAGAGACGAAGACTTTAGCAGCATCTAATAAGATCAATTAAGGCGATTCTTTTTTGAATGTCATAGACAGAAACAGAGAAGCTAGGACATGATTACTGTAGTCGAAGTCGTTTGCCCTTTGATGTCAATATTAGAAATGTGCTCTCTTGATAAACTAGCAATATTTGGCTGATAGAAACATTGAAGCATATACTCTATCATGACAATATCATAACTGCTTTGAAATACTCTAGTGTGCCCTCATGACATTGTCTCCTAATTGTCTGTGTCCTACTTTGTTACTTTGTGCTGCACTACTGCTTGAGTTTTACAGTTTTTGCTAACCTATATTGTGTTTGCTTTTCAGAAGCTGAAAAATATTTGAATAGTCATGAATCAAGAAGGGTGTTCAAGCAAAAATAAGAAAATATCCAACCGCATTCCAGCTGGATCACTTGCATCTTTGCGAAATCAAAGGGTTTCGTCGTTGACAACTAAACAGTCAACCATCTGCTGGTAGTAACAATCAAGGTCAATACGTACCAAATGTTATACATCTTCTATTTCTTCTTCTTCTCCTCCTTCCTTGCTTGGTATTTTGCTTTGGTTCAAGGCAGAGTGGATATGGTAATATCCTTTTTTCTTCCTATAAATGTGCCTATTTCGGCTTTGCCTATTTGTTCTTAATTACCACATCCAGCATTTGGACATGTAAGAATAATTAGAGCGACATTCATTAGACTTAATTAGCACATCCAGCATTTGAACAATTCATTGATCGTCGACGACCGTGAAAAGCAGAGTCTTTTTAATGAAACAAGAAATAATAATGGTGGTTTTAGCAAGGCGCAAATTGTGGAGGAAGTGAAGAAGCAAGTATGGTTAGCTGGACCCTTATTGAGCGTAACCGCTGCGTGGCTGAAATGCTTGCAGTTATTTCGATGATGAATTTCTTGGAAATTGTCTTTTGCTTTGCTTAACTAAAAGTGTGAATTATGATATTCTATTACATGAGATTTCCGGCGACACATAATAGACTGTTGAACCTGAACATCTTTGGACAATTCTATAATTCAAGTGTTACTTTTGCATGAAGCACTGGACATATGAAGGATGACACTACAAGCACAGATAACCTTTTAATTTAATTAACCTGTTTGTTTATAAATTAATATTAATACTTAGAAGCTATAGTGGTCCTTTTTTCATGAAGCTGTTTAGATATATGGTAGACTATACGGAAAGTGAACATACTTGTATGCTGATATGCTCATTCCAGCCTAGTCGTGACATGGGAAAAATGCTCCCTGGTTGTATCAGCTTCCATGCTTTGACTAATATGTTGCACAGAAAAAATATCATCTTATTGCCAGATGATATGACATTTCTACATTTTGGTACCATATTCAGAGTATATCATATATGATAAATGGTTTGACAGGTTGTTGTGCTGATAGGGAGTGCTGCAAGTGCTACTGATATCTCCAGAGAAATCGCTGAAGTTGCTAAAGAGGTCCACATTTCTTCCAGATCAGCTACAAGTGGAGTTCCGCTGAAGCTGCCTGGCTATGATAATGTTTGGCAACATTCTATGGTAAAAAACAAAAGAATGGTGAGGTCAAGAGATAATCAATAAGGAAGTGGGATGATTGGGGTAGACTATGGATCCAAAGGTTAGAAACAGTAAATAAAGTAGTTGATCTGCTCTTGAGTAGCCAAGTCTCAAAATAAAGCATGTAGCCTTTAATACCTTAAACTTTAAGTTTTTTTTACAAAAAAAACCTTATGCTTAAAACAATGTTAATCAGTATTTTCATAGGGAAGAAACCAAGAATTATTACCATGTTAACCATAAGGCTGCATGGTTCTAATTGTTCTTGCCTTTTTTTACCCCTTTTTTTCTTATTTTGGGGACACTGTATATTATTGAAAGTATAGTCTATAGAAAGGTAAAAGCCAGATTTGGTGAGATATTGTGAGTTTGGCGAAAAGGACAGAAAACTTCTATGTTTTTGTAAAGAAAAGTTATTTTTCAACTAAATGAATATTATTTATGTGAGTTTGGTAGTACAGACCTCCTAATTCACCGTGAGAGATCTCTAACTTTGCTTTTATAATGAGAATAATTTCTATTAATCTTACAAGATAGTCAAATTGATGGGAGGATGAAGTATTCAAGAATGTTGCTTATCTATGTTTCCCAGGTACAAGTATCATTTTCCTTTCCTTGCAGTTTTCTTTACAGCTTATAGCCATTATGTTTGTTGGTCATCTTGGAAAATTGCCTTTCTCTGGTGCTTCTATGGCTACTTCCTTTACTTCTGTTACTGGTATTAGCCTATTGGTGAGTTTTCAGCTTTTATATCTTCTATTTTTCAGTTTAAACATTCAAATGAAAATAGCAGTACTAATTGTAGTTTCAAAGCACCCAATTTATCTGTTGCCTCTTAAAAACTATGTTGTGTGTTTCTTTCAACTTGGTCGAATCTCTAGAATCACTTCATTTTAATGCTAGTTATCAGAAAACTTATTAAATCCTATTACCTCAATTTTTTGTCCAATTTTAATGCTCTGTTCCTCCTTTCCAGCTTGTTCTTCTTGCTTCCTCGGTATTATTTTGCCATTTCTTCAATGAGATTTTCCCTTAACTTTCTAGTAAGATTTGTGTCATATACGTGTTAGTACGGACTATTTGGTTAGCCCGATTATTGATACGTGTTAGTTGGAATTACTTTTATTCATATCCGTAGGAGTCAAAATGGCTTGAACGAGAATCCATCCTGCAAAGGTTGTCCAGATCATTAAAATAAATTGTACCTTTGGATCAACTACTTGAAACTCTGTATTGATACAATCATTCCGTAAACCTTTTTTTTTTTCATGGCAATGAATAACTTTATTTATCCTCTTTTGTAGGTGGAGTAGGTCAAGAAATGGATGATTAAAAAGATGAAGAATTAGACCTTACTTGAGATGAATTTTGATTTGTTATAGATGAATGTTCTAGGAATTTTGTTACCAACATTTTTTGAAACTTATTTACCCTCTTGAAATGTACTAAACTGATGCACTCATGGGGTAGAACATTTGCTTTATGGATATTATTTGCTTGATGGATAATTTTATATTATTACTAGTTTCATTTTATGATGTATTTAAATGTTAGTGTTATTATAATTTATTATGTATATAAATATTTATTTATAATAGGTGCTATATTTTAGTTTTAACTGAATTGATACAATAGCCTACCAGAACCGTTGCAATAGGATACAAATGGCATTCCAGTAGACAATATAAACCGTTGCAATAGGATACCAATGGCGTTCTAGTAGACAATATAAACCGTTGCAATAGGTATCATAAACTATTCCAAAATGATGTACAAACCGTTCCAAATACAAATATAATCGTTATGATAGCTTAACGAAATCGTTGCTATATCTATCATAGTCGTAGCAATAGCTTATATAAGTAGTACTTTTAAGTAATATGGCAACGGTTAAGAACCGTTGTATAAACAATATAGTAACGGTTTGAAACTGTTCTAATTGAAAAACATAATCGTTCCAACAGAGGAAGGGAAAACCGTTGCCATAGACGTATCTATTGTCACGGCGACGCAAACCGTTCCAGTAGACCTATGGGTATGTCGGCTGATGTGACGGTCTGTAAACTGTTCTAAAATTCCTACGGCAACGGTTTGACAGTCTATGGGGACGGTTTTTCAATCGTTACTGTAGACCAATTTTTCAGTAGTGTCGGGTTAGCCTCTCAATCACTCGTGACTCAACTCTTATCAATCAGTACTCACAGTCAGCATTCACGCTCAATAGGTACCATATAGTAACTGATGCGGCGCAGCCCGATCCATATATCTCGTCAATGGCACTCACTGGGGGTGTGCAGACTCCGGAGGGGCTCCTAAAGCCCAAGAACTATATTGCTGCGACGTGCAGCCCGACTCAATGTATCGTTGCGGCGTGCAGCCCGAGCCATATATATATATATATATATATATATATATATATATTGCTGCGGCATGCAACCCGATCCATAAATATATAATCCTCACAACCAGGCCCTCGGCCTCTCTCAGTCATTAATCCTCACAATCAGACTCTCGGTCCATCTCAGTCATCAATCTCACGATCACTCGGACAATCAGTAAAATAGGGAACCTAGCCCAAACAGTTTTCAAATTTTTTTAAGAAATAAAGTGATAAAACCATATTTAAACAATAAACAGGTAAAGCATGAGTGAGGATATACTTTCAAAGCAAATAGAGTGAGGATAAAAAAAATAGTGAAAGTTCTCGCAAGTGTCTCAGCAGGTCGGCACAAGGCCCCAAATATGGCATACAGACCAAAAAAAAAATATAAATCTCTAGAACATAGAATATCACAAGATTTCAAATCAAATACGCGACTTAACCGTCGCACGGGACATACCAAGTCACAATCCCCAACGGTGCACAACTCCACGCTCGTCATATAGCGTGTTTGTCACCTTAAGGTAACACAACGATGTGTAATCCGGGGTTTCAGATCCTCAAGACAATATTTACAATCATTACTTACCTCGATCCGGTCCAAACTCTAGCCTGCGATGCCTTAGCCCATACGAATCGACCTCCGGATGCTCCAAATCTAGCCACAATCAGTTCATAATCATTAAAATATGCAAAGGGAACGAAGCCCACTCGAAAATATCCAATTTACATCAAAATCCCGAAATTGCTCAAACCTGGCCCCCGGGCCCATGTCTCGGAACTCGATAAAATTAACATCAATAGAATCCTCATCCTCTCACGAGTTCATACATACCAAGAACATCAAAATCCATCCACAAATGACCCTTAAATTCCCAAATTTTAGGTCTCAAATTTCAAGCCCTAGTTCTTCAATTTTAGGCTTAGTTTTCATGATTTTCTAGGTGGAATTCACATAAGAATCGAGTTTTTAGTCCAGAATTCTTACCTTCAAATGTTTTCCCCTTGAAACTCTCTTCAATCTCCTTCAAAAAGCTCCAAAAATGATCAACTATAGAGGAAATAAGCCTCAAAATCGCGGACAAGACGAGCTTAAAAACATTCTGCCCAGGCATAATTTCTTCTATGCGATCGCGGGAAAACCTTCGCGATCGCGAAGCACAAAAACTCAGCTCTCAAATATAACCCTATGCGAACGCAATAGAATCCATGCGAACTCAATACACTGCAATATTACTCTACGCGATCGCGGACAACCTTCCGCGTTCGCAATGAACAAATTCCAACTAAGACTCGAGGTCCACTTTACTCTATGCGAACGCGACCTTCACTACGCATTCGCGATCAACAATTCCATCCTACTATGAGAAAATGAACTTCTCCCTCCAAAAGCTTCTATGCGATCGCAATGAACCAAATACCTGCAACTAAAGCCTGCAATTCTGCAACTCTCAAAATATGAAATTGATCCGTTTAACCTCCCGAAACTCACCCGAGGCCCTCGGGACCTCAACCAAACATGCCAACATATCCCATAGCATCATTCAAACTTGTTCCAAACTTCAGAACACTCAAAACAACATCAAAATATCAAATTTGCATCGGATTCAAGCCTAAGAATCCCAAAATCTTCTAGATTACGCTTTTGATCTAAAACACAATCAAATCACGTCCGAATGACCTGAAATTCTGCACACACATCCCAAATGAAATGACGGAACTACTGCAACTTCCAAAATTTCATTCCGACCTCTATATCAAAATCTCACCTATCAACCGAAAATGACTAAATTTCAATTTCGCCAATTCATGCCCAAACCTTCCACAGACCCCCAAAATGTATTCCGATCATGCTCCTAAGTCCCAAATCACCTAACGGAGCTAACCAAATCATAAATACTCCGATCCGAGCTCATATACAATCAAGTCAAATCTTGGTCAATCCTTTCAAATTTTAAGCTTTAAACTGAGAACTGCTCTTCCAAATTCATTCTAATTACTCTGAAAACCAAAACCAACGATTTAAATAAGTCATAATACACCACACAGGGCAAGTCATGCCCGAGAACTGGCGAGAAAAGTGCAAAATCTCAAAATGACCGATTGGGTCGTTATATCCTCCCCCACTTAAACATACGTTCATCCTCGAACGTGCCCAAAGTTGTTCTAAAAGCCAACCAATTACTTAATAATCTTACCATGCATATACCCGGGGGTGATCCCACGTCACCCTATCTCATATAGGTCCGACAACACAATGTAACTGAAATTTTCACAGTCCAACCTAGCCCATAAACCTTAGAACCACATTTCCACTTCTGAAATCATCCACAAAATCCGAATCTCGCGTCTATACTCTGAATAAGTCCAAACCAGTTGCAATAACTCATACCTGCAACCTCATGTGTAATTACATGATATACCATACGACTCAAACACTTGTAGTGATAACTTCTAATCACAGCAGCTGCACTCAACATCTGAATACTGGTAGGAGACCTCTTATCAGTTAAAGTCACATTCCAACACTTTCATATACTGCCAATGATAAATAAACTACACAGTAAGCTATAATCATTTCTCAGATCAACTATTCATGAAGTCACTTCTCCTTTGGCAAAGACCATAGCAAATTTCTGAGCTGAACCTCGGTATTATCCTTCCAACATGCTGAAATCGAATCCGTTTGTTTCATTAAAGACCCCAACGATCCCATCTAATAAAACACATTACTCCGGTGAAATAACACATTAATACAGGATGAAGCCGCAACTTTTGCAATCCGCGCACCAATAAGCCACCATCTGAACATACTCAAATCATGAAAAATGACTTAAATGAATGAACTATACCGCAAGCTCACCGGTACCACCACACACAATGCCGAGAACCCGACACACATCATAGAAACAGAACACACGAATCTAACCCGCAGGATCATAGCTTCACTCCAATACGCGACCTCATCCAAACACTAGTCCACATGAAACACATCAAGTCACTATGCTCAAAATCGACAACCATGTGCAATATGATGTCTAAAACCAAAGCAATCATCATAACCACCACGAAGCAATTTATATACATTACATATACCCGAAAGGACACAACCGATACGCTATCCACCGAGCAATAACCAATACTCTTCCCACTCGTATTCCACTATAAAGCCCCAATGGAACCGCACCACTTGTGTCTATAACCAACAAATCCTAACATCTCGCAACACGAAAAGATAACTCATAGATCCCCCTAATTGCTAATAGCTCAATAACAACCCAATCAACACATCCCTCACCAACAACAACTCGAAGTCAACAAAGCCATCTCGATGCTAGACACATATCCATATAGGTCTACCAATGGACCACACATCAACTCTAGTTAGCCACAACAGATAAATAATCCTTCAAAGGTTCACTATGACTAAATCATAGCACATACTAACATCTGACTAACTTACCCACATTTTACCATCCACAACCACGAGCTAACATGTATATGAGAACTTCCAGTCTCCAAGTCCATAAAACTCACTAATTACCATATCTGATCCCAATTCCGCCACTCACATATATAACTCACCTCTAGTACTCAATCATTCCACGAGAGATACTATAAGATTCTTCTGTGCTACCAAGCAAACTCGAATATCAGCAGCCGATCTGGCAAGAAGTGTTGCAATACTACCGAAGTACCATCAACTTAATCACATTGCCTCTTTCTAAAACATATACCCTCATCAAATCACCTCAATTAGCATTACCATTTCCTTAATCATCTGAAGATCATTTCTCAAATCATCTGAAGCTCATTTCTATAATTATCTGAAACTGCCCGTGCTGCCTAAAAATTTATGACCTTCCATTCAAATCTAAACCGTGACCTTACACATGCCAACCTCAATCCTACACAACATACTGCATAAACTGTACTACTCTAGGATAACCTCGAGAACTTCAAATCCATTCCGAGCCCCAAACAACTATGTACTACACTAACCAAGAACTTTCCATTGATCCCATCTAGAAGAAAAACACTATACATCGCATGCTCCTCACGCCAATAGGAAAAATATACCTCTCTAACTGTGGTGGAAACCATCTAGAACTCACCGAATCCCATTGCACAAATCTAAATCGTCAGGACTAAATCCTTCTAACTCGACCGAGCTACGCAAGTCACTAAAACCCAAGAGAATTGCTGCGAAACACTCATAGAAACTCATTATCTCGTAAGTATCCAAAGAACTAATCATATCCCTACCATACCAACTCGGCCTACTACCAAGCTATCCCATCTATCCGAATTTCCTTCTGATTTACCTTCAACTTGATACTCATTCTTACTATAACATCACAATTCCTCAACCCAGACTTACCACATGGGACCCAAGCATAAAGCCACACCGTCTAAGGCTCATAAGCTGCTGAATACTTCCTCAAGTATTCCCAAGAGCACCACATTCAAATGTTTTACTCTGAAGAGACTTTCTGTGAATCTAAATTCATTACCTTTACCTTATACTGATATATAGAATCCCATAATTAATATAGAAATTGCCACAAATCTTGACATCGTCCAATGAAAACTTAGTTTCTAACCACATATACAACTTTAAAATACCCAATTGTTACATGTAGAATCTTGAACACATTAGAACCATTCTCGAGATTCATTCAATCTATTCAAACTACAGTTAGCCCGATCAAACAAACAGAACCACTCGTGACTCAATAGCACTCCGACACCGCAGAGTGTAACCTCATCCTAGAACAACCAAGCCACTTCCTGCTCTATGCATCGAGCATCTATTACTAACAACAACTCAAGACATTCCGTGACTCTCATACACCTATGAAGCATGACATAAATCCTTTTGTCAAAATTTTCCTTTACTCGAGCCATCCTTGGTCTCAATCTCCGTAGGCCATAACTGATTCACAAATACACCTCATACTCCGAACCCACATAGCACATAACCATGCAATCAACTAATCAATAGCAGACTCCCTCACTTAGCTCGAAACCATAGATCAAAACACACTCAATAACTCGTAATGCATATATTCTATTGATGTCATAATACCATAGTGAGATTAAACTCAAATCCTTGGTAAGCTTGTAAAACACAGACCATCTGGTACTTTAAATCTTCTGCAAACCTCGCATTCACTCTCACAATAGTTGAACCCCACTCTCTTAAGCGACACAAGCTTAAATTGCAACACATATATTACATTTGCAAGTGAGATCTTCCAACAGACAACGTAAGGATCACACAACTTCAGAACACTCCGCAGGAGGTAGCCCACCTGCTTCGCCTCAAACTAACATTTCGGTATACCTTCCACCGTCATAAACATTACGCAGTCACTTAATCTTCCTGAGTCTAAACTCATACCGCAACATGAAATTTACTTCGCTCCCAATCTAGGAGATATGAAAAGATTCTTCACACCCATAATTCGGAGCTATACCTTTAATCAAACTAAAAATCAAGTACCTAATAGTTCTCCTATATTCCAGCAGACCCTTCTCGTCATTTCCAAATCATATGAATACACCTCGCAGTCATAACATACTCATCACGTAGCTATTCAGTCATTACTTCTACTAATAGGGCACTACCGAACGTACAAGTTCAAAATACTTGCTCAAGCAATCAGCACCTCGGTGCTCAAGCTATAGACAAAAACCTAGCCTCAAGTCCTCTATACTGGCCCCATTATCAACTCACCGAGATCACATCTCGCCCCTCGATCAGGGAATCACAAGCCATCAATGCATATCTAATACTGAGTGCTCATGCGCGCATACGAATGTATGGAAGGAATTCAAAGAGTTACTTTAAAAGCTGAATCAAGGACGCACGATAAGGATTCCAAGAATGTAAAGTTTTTCCTAAAGGTTCTTCAGCCTCTTGAGGATAAATACAGATGTCTCTGTACCGATCCTCAAGACTCTACTGAACCTGCTCATGACTTGTGAGACCTATGTAACCTGGCTCTGATACCAACTTGTCACGACCCCAAACCGACCTGATCATGATGGCGCCTCTCGTGAAGACAAGGCCAGCCGACACAACACCTACATTAACTCTTTAATCATTAAGAGTAATTTTTAATCCTTTAATTAAACAAATGTTTCGTAATATAAGTCTAAATGAGCAGCGCAGAAATAACACACAAGCCCAACATCGTGCTGTCACTAGCCATGAGCATCTACCAAGGTCTGAATACAACAAAACAGTCAAAAATGTACTAAGTACAGTAATGGAAATGAGAAAAAGGAAGCAGCACTACGAACGTCGTGCAGCCACCTTACTAACTCTAATGACTCCGCGTTTGAGCAACCAACACCCGCTAACGAGCAACCAACCATCACTCATGTGTATGTATATATTTATTGCCCTTCGGGATAGCCTCTCAATCACTCGTGACTCAACTCTTACCAATCAATACTCACACTCAGCATTCACGCTCAATAGGTACCATATAGTAACCGCTGCGGCGTGCAGCCCGATCCATATATCGCTGTGGCGTGCAGCCCAATCCATATATCTCATCGACGGCGGTCAATGGGGGTGTGAAGACTACGGAGAGGCTCTTACAGCCCAAGTGCTATATCGCTGCGGTGTGCAGCCCGAACCAACGTATCGCTGCGGCATGCAGCCCGATATATATATATATATATATATATATATATATATATATATATATATATATATATATATATAAAATTGTTGCGCCGTGCAACCCGATCGATAAATATATAATCCTCACAACCAGGCCCTCGGCCTCTCTCAGTCATTAATCCTCACAATTAGACTCTCGATCTATCTCAGTCATCAACCTCATGATCACTCGGATCATCAGTAAAACAGGGAACCTATCCCAAATAGTTTTCATTATTTTTTAAGAAATAAAGTGATAAATCCATATTTAAACAATAAATAGGTAAAGCATGACTGAGGATATGCTTTCAAAGCAAATAGAGTGAGGATAAAAAAAATAGTGAAAATGCCCCTAAGGGTCTCAGCAGGTCGGCACAAGGCCCCAAACATGGCATACAACCCAAAATTGAATATAAATCTCTAGAACATGGAATATCATAAGATTTCAAATCAAATACGCGACTTAACAGTCGTATGGGACGGATCAAGTCATAATCCCCAACGGTGCACAACTCCACGCTCGTCATCTAGCGTGTTCGTCACCTCTAGGTAACACAACGATGTGTAATCCGAGGTTTCAGACCCTCAGGACAGTATTTACAATCATTACTTACCTCGATCCGGTCCAAACTCTAGCCCGCGATGCTTTAGCCCGCACAAATCGACCTCTGGATGCTCCAAATCTAGCCACAATTAGTACATAATCATTAAAATATGCAAAAGGAACGAAGCCCACTCGAAAATAACCAATTTACATCAAAATCCCAAAATTTCTCAAACCCAGCCCCCGGACCCAAATCTCGGAACTCGATAAAATTAATATCAACAGAATCCTCATCCTCTCATGAGTTCATACATACTAAGAACATCAAAATCCATCCACAAATGACCCTTAAACTCCCAAATTTCAGGTCTCAAATTTCAAGCCCTAGTTCTTCAATTTTAGGCTTAGTTTTCATGATTTTCTAGGTGGAATTCACATAAGAATCAAGTTTTTAGTCCAGAATTCTTACCTTCAAATGTTTTCCCCTTGAAACCCTCTTCAATCATCTTAAAAAAGCTCCAAAAATGATCAACTATGGAGGAAATAAGCCTCAAAATCGCGGACAAGGGAGCTTAAAAACATTCTGCCCAGGCATAATTTCTTCTATGCAATCGCGGGAAAACCTTCGCAATCGCGAAGCACAAAACTAAGATCTTAGATATAACCCTATGCGAACGCAATAGAATCCATGTGAACGCAATACACTACAATATTACTCTACGCGATCGTGGACAACCCTCCGCGTTCGCAATGAACAAACTCCAACTAAGACTCCAGGTCCACTTTACTCTATGCGAACGCGACCTTCACTACGCGTTCGCGATCAACAATTCCATCCTACTATGTGATTGCATCTCCACTTATGCGAATGTGAAGAGCAAATGAACTGCTCCCTCCAAAAGCTTCTATGCGATCACAATAGCACCTATGCGATCGCAATGAACAAATACCTGCAACTGAAGCTTGCAATTCTGCAACTCTCAAAATATGAAATTGATCCATTTAACCTCCTGAAACTCATCCGAGGCCCTCGGGGCCTCAACCAAACATGCCAACATATCCCATAACATCATTCAAACTTGTTCTAACCTTCAGAACACTCAAAACAACATCAAAATATCAAATTTGCATCGGATTCAAGCCTAAGAATTCCAAAATCTTCTAGATTAAGCTTTTGATCAAAAACCCAACCAAACCACGTCCGAATAACCTGAAATTCTGCACACACGTTGCAAATGACATGAAGGAACTACTTCAACTTCTAGAATTTCATTCTGACCTCTATATCAATAATCTCACCTATCAAACGGAAATGCCAAAATTTCAATTTTGCCAATTCATGCCCAAATCTTCCACAGACCTCCAAAATGCATTCCGATCACGCTCCTAAGTCCCAAATCACCTAATGGAGCTAACCAAACCATAAAAACTCCAATCTGAGATCATATACAATCAAGTCAAATCTTGGTCAAATCTTTCAAATTTTAAGCTTTAAACTGAGAACTGCTCTTCCAAATTCATTCTGATTACTATGAAAACCAAAACCAACGATTTACATAAGTCATAATACACCACACGGGGTAAGTCATGCCCGAGAACTGGTAAGCAAAGTGCAAAAGCTCAAAACGACTGGTCGGGTTGTTACACCGCTAGGCATAGGCTTATGAAAGATGTACTTCAGAGGATCCATCTTTGATATGAGGTATGTGGTATAGAAACAGAAGTCATGCCTCAATTTCTAAGTTGTCCATGTCAAGGAACTGCAAGTGCATTCTAGCAGAGAGTATCGGGCTTCATAAGGTGTGAACCTCTTACTCAAATAATATATGGCTTGCTCCTTTCTTCCCGTCTCATCATGTTGTCCCAAAGCACAACTAAAAGCCCCATCTAGTACGGACAAATAGAGTAGCAAAGGTCTCCCTGGTTCCGGCAGGACTAGGACTGGTGGTATGGGCAAGTATTCCTTGATTTTGTCAAAAGCCTTTTGACAATCCTTGGTCCAACTGGTTGCAGCATCCTTCTTCAACATTTTGAAGATTGGTTCACATATTACTGTGGACTGTGCTATGAAGTGGCTGATGTAATTGAGGCATCCTAGGAAACTCATCACGTCCTTCTTGCTCTTTGATGGTAGTAACTCTTGGATAGGTTTAACCTTTGATGGGTCCAACTCGATTCCTTGGAGGCTGACGATGAGTCCCAGCAATTTCCCCGTAGGAACCCTGAATGCACATTTTGCGGGGTTCAGTTTTAAATTGTACTTCCGTAGCCAGTCAAAGAACTTCCTCAAGTCTGTTATGTGATCTGTGGCTTTCTTGGATTTGATGATGACATCGTCAACATATACCTCTATTTCCTTGTTTATTATATCATGGAAGATGGTTGTCATGGCTCTCATCTAGGTGGCCCCAGCATTCTTGAGACTGAATGACATCATTTGTATCAATACACTCCTCATGGTGTAATGAAAGCTGTTTTCTCTATGTCTTCTTCGTCTATCCAAATCTGGTGATAACACGCGAAGCTATCTACAAAGGATTGGAGTTCATGCTTGGCGCAATTATCGATCAAAATATGTATGTTTGGTAGTTGGACATCGTCCTTGGGACTTGCTTTGTTTAAATTCTGATAGTCAACAAACACCCTAACTTTCCCATCTTTCTTCGGAACCGGTTCAATGTTGGCTAACCAGGTTGGGTACTCAACTACCCTGAGGACTTTGGCTTTGATCTACTTAGTAATTTCTTCTTTGATTTTTAGGCTCATTTTTGGTTTGAACTTTCTGAGTTTCTGCTTCACTGGCGGACACATTGGATTGCTAGGCAACTTATGAGCCACTATGGATATGCTCAGACCAGTCATGTCACCATATGACCATTCAAAAATATCTTCATATTCTTTTAGGAAACGAGTGTATTCTTTCTTCTCTAACGGTGATAAGTGAATACTTATGCGAGTTTTTTTTATGGTTTTAGAATCTCCCAAATTGACTATCTCAATTTCGTCCAGGTTAGACTTGGGCTTGTTCTCAAAATTCTCAACTTCTCTAACAATTTCCTCAGGGATTAAATCCTCTTCTTCTACTTCTTCTGAATCACTATCCTTATGTTGCGTTATCTCATTACATGTCACAGTCGTTGGTTCATAGGGATAAGTAATAATAATATTGTAGAGGAAAAATATAAAAGATAATTATAAATACTAAAATAACAATGCATTAATTAAATCTAGAAATCATCAAAACATGTACAACTCGAGGACTCGAGCAATTATTTCAAAACAAAAAACAAAATACTAGAAATATCTTAAATTCTTAAAATGGATTTTTATAATAAAAAATAGATCATGCTAATTGCCAGGCTACGTAGGAACTCGACGGGCTCGGGATGGTGCAACAGTTTAATTCCTGAGAACAACCCCCTTTTCCATGGTCTGAATGGTGAGGTTTTCTTCCTCCTCCTTAATTAATGCATTACAGTCCATGTGTTCATCATCCAGGAATAGATTCCTCAGGACACCTAAAGCCTCATCTTCTTCAGATCCCCATATTACGTCAGTCTGTTAAAATGTCTGATGCAGATGCAATATTGGCTGTTCAAGAGGGTAATGGGGGCCACGCCATGGTGGTGACCAATCATCATACTCCTGCCAGGTGTACTGATACCCAAGTCCAAAGGTGGTACCGTGATGTTTTGGTTGTATTGGCTTAGTGATACCCTGGAGATTCTTACCGAGACCTTTACTGGATTCATACCCTGTCCACAACAGTATGCTTTCGATTTTATTACTCCACCACTTGTATTTCTCTATTGCATTGACACGCTCGATGTGGTGGTACGTTTCTCCACCTAACTTCCTTCTATTCTCGACAACCGGAATAGTTTGATTTGCGTAGATGGGATTGCTTCTGTCTCCATGAATGATCACCTCCTGATGGTTCTATTCAAACTTCACGGCCTGGTGTAGCGTAGAAGATACAACAGCAGTGTGTATCCAAGGTCGTCCCAGTAAAAGATTATACGTAGCAGATATGTCCAATACTTGAAACTCAACATCAAACCAAGTCGGGCCCATCTGCAAACAAAGGTTAATTTCCCTAATTGTGGCCCTTTGAGACCCATCAAATGCTTTCACATTCATACTCCCTACTCGTATCTCATGAAAATCTTTACCCAACCTTTTTAGAGTAGTCAATGGATAAATGTTGAGGCTAGAACCCCCATCTATTAGGACTCCAGCGATGAATTTGTCCTCAAACTGTACTGTGATGTGTAGTGCCCTGTTGTGACTTAGTCCTTATGGTGGTAGTTCATCTTCGTGAAAGGTGATCTTGTGGCTTTCTAGTACTTGCCCTACCATGTTGGCCATTTCTCCACTGGTGATGTTGTTGGGCACATAATCTTCATTCAACACTTTCATTAACGCATTCCTATGCGTCTCAAAATTCTGTAGCAGCGACAGAATGGAAATCTGAGCAGGGTTTTGTTCAGATGATCAATAATAGACTATTCCTTGCCTGTACTTTCCTCCAAAGATTATCTGGACCAGTTTCAATGATGGGTTATTTGGCAGTAGCTTCCTTGCTCGTTCCTCCCAAATTTTTAGGTGTATAGATTCTTCCAGTTCTGGTTATCCCCTATGCAACACCAGACTCTTAAATTTTTGAATTTCCTTTTATCCTAGCTCCGATGACATAATCCCAAGGTATAGCGTTGGAACTGAAGGGTGGTGTGGAAGCTACATCACAGTGAAGGGTGTGGCTACTCCACTTCAAATGGGGTAGGTGTACTCGAAGGTGTTGTCACTTTGATTTCAAACGGAGCTGATGCAAATACTTCAACTTCGATCTGTACCACAATAGGAATGAGTGTGACTACAGGTTTCTTAGGGTCGTCACCTTCCCGAGTAAGCCCAATCGACATTCTTTATCAGTTTCTATCCTATTTACTCCTTCACCCCTATGATCTGGGAGGGGATTGTTGCGGACGTTGGGTGCAGCTTCCTTTGCTTGTATGACTTTGGTATCAATCAGGGTCTGAATCTTGTCTTTCAGAGTACAACATTCATTAATAGTATGCCCCTTCATGCCGGAATGGTACACACATGTTTTGTTCGGGTTGACCTATTGGGAGGAGTTTTCCATGGCGACAACGGGAATATGGGTGACATATCCGGCAGCCTTCAGTCTTTCATATAGCTTCTCAATGTGCTCGACAGTAGGAGTGTATTATCCGGGCAGTCTGCGATCAAAATTGGGTCTGGGTTTTTGATAGTTTTGATGGATTGGAGGTGAATGGTAATAGGCTGGCTGGGTTTTATAAGTGTGATAAGCGGTAGCGGGTTGAGGATATCTGGGAGATAAAGGTTGATATGTGGTGGAGGTGTTTGGTATGTGAGTGGAGATTTTGGACCTTGGACTACCATCACTGCCCCTACTTCTTTCTTCTTTGATATACCCCCTGACTGTAATGCTTTGTCTGTAGTCTGCAATGCTTCAAAATTGGTTACTATCCCGCTCTTGATCCCATCTTCAATCCTTTCCCCGAGTTTGGTGATGTCAGAGAATTTGTGATTTTAGATGACCATTAACCTTTCATAATATTGTGGGTCCTGGGCCCTAACGAAGAATTTGTTCATTTGCTCTTCTTCCAATGTCGGCCTAACCTTTGCAGCTTTTGACCTCCATCGAGTGGCATACTTAGGAAAGTTTTTGTTGGTTTCTTCTTGAGGTTCTGTATGTAGAATACATCCGGTGCATTCTCTATATTAAACCTGAATTGGTCCATGAAGCCCGATGCCATGCTTACCCAGTTAACCCACTTCTCGAGGTTTTGACTGATGTACCAAGATAGGGCATCTCCAGTGAGACACCTCATGAATAGCTTCATGCGAGTTCTTTTATCTTTCCTAACTCCCAAGAGCTTGTCGTAGTACGTCCTCAAATATACCTTTGAGTCACCTGTTCCGTCAAACATCTTGAACTTGGGAGGTTTGTAACCCTCCGGTAGTTCTACATCTGACTGAATGCATATGTCTTCATAATTTAGGCCCTCAATTCCTTTGCCTCATTCAACACCCGGGACTCGGCTTATGAGCTTATTGATCCCTCTACCATACTCTTAATTAGCAGGTCCTTCTCGGAAGATTCTGGTGTGTATGAGATTGGTTGAGCGGAGTGGGGTAAGGTTTCTACGTATATGGGATTGTTTTGGTGCGTGTCGGGGGTTTAAGCGTAGTGGTGATCATTAGTTGAATTTTACGGATCGGGGATAGGTTGTAGGGGTATTCTGAGGAGTATGGTAAGTGGTTTGTAGGTATTGAGTCGGGAGATATTGGTGTTGAGGGGGTGTTGGTACTGGTGGAGGATTAGGATTTTAGGGAGGTGTAGCATATTCATGGGGTACGGGAGGATTTTATGGATGTTGGTTTGGTGTATTTTGAGGAGGTGCTGGGTTCTGGGCATTTTGTTGGTTAATATCTGGGACGTTTAGGGTGAGGGAGAGGTTTGCCAAATTGCGGATCTGCTCATGCTCCCATTGCGATTCTAGTATCTTCTGTTCCAATCGTAGGACCAAATCATTTTGTGCCGGAGTACTCCGACCGCATGAAGTTTCAACATTCTCAGCATGTGTAGCGTTGTCTTTCCTGACACCACTCATATCATCCATCTTAGCTTTTCCTTTGCTTTTCGAATTGCTTGGAGGAGGAGGTGGTGGAGGACCTCTAGATCTGGTGTACTATGCTGACGATGCCGGTATGTGCGAACCAAGCTTAGGGAATGGGAATAATCAAAACAAAGAAAAATGCAAAAAGGTAAACAAGTCGGTAAGGATTCTAAAAAGTATTTGCGGCATTTAAACACTTATTGCAGGAATGTAAATTGGCGTCCTAATTTGGAGAACCTCGTTGTGCCCGAGGTAGGCCTAGCGATAAGTAGATTTGGAGAGATTTAATGATGATAAATGCCTCATTTCATTAATGTAATACATAATATGAACCTAAAAATGACAATAAATGAGTTACTAATGGCATCTGCCTTATTACATTCAAATTCCAAAACGATTCAAAAAATAGATAAACCTAGTTTACTTGGTCCCAGGGGGACTTTCTCCATATTTGACCCTCTTGGCTCCGTCGATTAGATTCCCCAGGTCATGCATGTCCAGCAGAAGGTATGCCCTTGCTAGGTGTCCTCCTTCGTTCCCCTCTGCATTCTGACAGTCTACGACCCCTTTCCTCGTCTTCCCTTTTAGTTCCATTAGACACTGCTCCAAATACTCCAACCTTTCTGTCGACCTTGTAGCTATTTACCTCCACTCGTTAATTGACTCTATGTCGAACTTGTGTTGTTCCAAATGCCTGGCTTTAGATTCAAGGACTCTTTTGCGTAGCCTCTCATACTTCACTTGTGCTTCAGCAGCCTCATCTATGACCCTATTTCCTTGACCAAACCTTGGCTCGACTATTCATGCTATGTTATCTTCTAACCATGATGGGTAAAAGTACACATGACCTGCATGATATCAATCTGGCTAGATGGTATCCTTTTCCACGATAATCTTCAAATGCCACATGTGTTGGGCCTCACAGTTGTATGGAATGGCGTCATCCTAAAAATCTGCTTTGTAATGACTCAGTTTGGAGACTCACGGTATGGCTTGTTTTCTACCAGCTTGTCTCATGACCCTGATAGGAACATATGGATGTATGCACCTTAACCCGATCAAACACCAGATGTGGAACATCCCTGGATCTGATAATGAATTCACTAGTAGGGAACCACTCGAACATCCAATGAACCTTGTCCTCGGTCAAATCACTAAAAAACTGTACCCATTCTGTAGCATTCTCTGGCTGTGCAAACCTGTCTGGGATAAAGGTCATACTTTTCGGATGATGGAAAGCTATTTGATCATTCCATGGCCTCCGTGGAAACTCTTGGCGGTATTGGCCTCTCTGAAGATGTTCTAACAACCAAATCTACATCAGCAAGTTACAACCCTTAAAATGTTTGAACCCTTTCTTGCAACGATCCAGAGCCCGGTATATTTTTTCTACAATCATCGGAATAATAGTATATGTTTGTCCCTCGATTCCCTCCATTAAAGCTTTGGTTACCATGGCCAATCTGGTGTGAATTCTGTCCCCTTGGCTTGGAAACACTATCATAACCAGAAAGCAGACAATGAATACAAAAACCCTACGATGAGTCCAACCCAGGAAAGTGATGGAGAATTTGTCATGAAAGATACGATAAGATTTGTTGTGTCCGTATCGTTCATAAAGGAAGTCGAAGGGTATGTAGGACTTCTTCAGGCATGCCAAGTCGTCATTCTTTCTCAGACCCATCATCTTCAGAAACTCCCTGGTCATGCGATTTTCTTGTACTAGTTAATCGGGACTATCCTATGGTAATCCAGCGAATCCTCCTATTTCCTTCAAAAGAGGGGTCATTTCTATATTGCCAAAACGGAATACAACCCTTTCTCCGTCCCAGAACATAGTAGCAGCCTCAATCAGCATGTTGTTTGGCTGGATGTCCAATAAGGAGGGTAAGTTTCCAAGATCCTTTCACGTGATTTTTGTCGCTTGGCATAAGGTTTTCCCACCAATCCAGCAATAACGATGGAATATTTCGGACCATGCCGAACCTGGGGACTTCGTGCCTTATTTTCTGAAAAAATAAATAAAGTTAGACCCTTGCCCCTCCGGATTCGACTACTGATCACGCCCAACTCTAGTCCTAAAAAGGATAAGCGGTCGCTGCAAATATAATCCGGTCTAAAAGTCCGG
>MU766352.1:0-20794 GCA_026770625.1 Nicotiana glauca
TAAAGAATGTTTAAACCTGTTTTGAACTTGGTTAATAATTTGAACGTAACCGGGCATAAGAAGCTAGATTCAATTATGATAGCTTCTAAGCCCATAAGAATTGATTCTGTAATTATAAATTGGGCTTCCAGTAGCCCTATGCGTTCTGTGCATTCCTTTTATATTAGCCCGAATTCCATGCCCAAAACATATAGTGGCCTGGATGCAAATGAAATACACAACAAAACTGCACTAATAGTTATTTTAATTAGGGAAAAAACAGTGATAGAAAACATAGCACAANAGTTTAGCTAATTTTACGGTCTTTCCCAAAGTAATAAGAAATAGATACCTTAGGCACAATGTTAATATACATTCTCAAGTACGAGTGCACATTTATGTGACTCAAATCCTAGTCTCAACGGAGTCGAAATGTATCTAAGCCACAGGCGTACCGGTACGGTGTGGTTAAGGAATGCATTTTCACGACGTTGCAATTCTTTAAAATTGAAAAGCGGAACACTAATGCACATAATTAAAAACATATAATTGGAATCAGATAAAAGCAAATACAACAGTTGAGCGACCGTGCTATAACCACGGAATTCGGGAGTGCCTAACATCTTCTCCCGGGTTAACAGAATTCCTTATCCGGATTTCTAGTTCGCAGACTGTAACAGAGTCAAACTTTCCTCGGTTCGGGATTAAACCGGTGACTTGGGACACCATTATATTCTCAAGTGGCGACTCTGAAAAAGCTTAAATAACTAATCCCGTTCCGACTGTCCTTAAATTGAAAAAACTCCTCTACGCCCTCGCGGATAAAGTAGCGTATATAAAAAGGAGGTGTGCCAGCTCTTGTCAAGCGGAAAAACTCCATGAGTTGCAGATATGATGGGTGGTTATGAGTTCTTGCACGTCTATTTCATTGTTGCAGTATTATGCGGTTTGAGACCGGGCATACATGTGTTATGAAGTATACTACAAGCATCTAATTCGTAAATTTGTAGCTATTGTAGTCGGAGGATGTTATTATGAACATACGAATTATGCGGAGCATTGTGTAATCTCAGTACGGGTGCATGATCATGTTTGGTACAGTGTGTGGTGATTGATATGATGTTCGTATATTAGAATTATGTCTTGTAGAGAAATTTGGAGGTTGGAATTTGGTCCTAAGGCTTGTGGGCTAAAATAAAAGAGAGGATCTTCATTCTGGCTCGATATAATTTGCTCACCTAGGTTGTGGTGGCACGGGTAGGTTCACAAGGTGTTGAATAGTAATTTTGGGGAAACTCCGGAGTAGTTCTTGGCATGTTCAACGATGAACGTATGTTTAAGTGGGGGAGAATGTAACGACCTGACTATTCGTTTTGAGATCTAGCACGATGTTCGGAGGTTTGAGGATTTGAGTAGCTTCACTTTATGTTTAATGACTTGTATGCATAGTCAGAATTAGATTTCAGGAAGTTCGAAGTTGATTCGGAAGAAAAATCCTCAATTCGGAAGCTTTGAGTTGGAAAAGTTGACCAAGGTTTGGTTTTTGAGTCGACGGCCATGGAATCAGGATTTGAGGGTTTCAGTAGATTTGTATGATGATTTCGGACTTGGGCGTATGTTCGGGTGGTCCGGGAGCATTTCAATGCTTATTATGGAAAGTTGGCATTTTGAAAGTTTAAGAATTTCTTAAATTTGATTTGAAGTGAATTTTGGTGCTATCGATGTTTGTTTTGGGGCTTAGAACCTTGGAATAGGTTCGTATCATGATTTTTTACTTTGCACACAAAATTTAGTGTCATTCCGGGACGTTTAAGTATAATTTGGATAAGTTTGGCGAAGTTTAAAAGTTTAAAGAAAGTTTCGATCATCAATTCCTAGTTTTGATGTTATTCAATGTAATTTGAGGCCTCGAGCAGGGCCGTTATGTTATAAAAATTATGGGTATATTAAGACGGGGTACCAAGTGGCTCGAGTGAGTTACGGATGTTGTTTATCATTTCGTTACATGATTTCTCTACTGAAGGTGTTCTGATGCTGGTGCAGCCGCTTGTGCAGAATTTTGGTCACATACGTGACTTCTAGAAGTGGGCTGCTCATTGTAGAAGCGGGAAAATGCTGGGTGGTGAAGGATCGCATAAGTGATGGCGCAGATGCGGCTTCTTGGAGCGCTGAAGTGGAGGGGAGCACAGAAATGAGGGTCGATTGTCGCACCTGCGATGTTGCAGGAGCGACACCTTGTCCACGGGTGAGAAGGGGCAGCCTCCAGTGCTTTCCGCAGAAGTAGACTTTTTGCCACAAAAATAATGCCGCCGAAGCGGCCATTAACTTCGCAGATGCAAGGATCCCCTAGGCAGAATATACATGTTAGCCAAATCATGTTTTGGTTAATTTTACCTCATTTCTCTCATTGGAGCCGGTCTTCGGGGCTATTTTGGAGTACCATTTTTATCATCCTTCATGTGGTAAGTGATTCCGACCATTGTGAGTTAAATATATAATTTACATATGGATTTAAATATGAAAAATTGTAGTAATTGTGGAATCTCTAAAGAAACCTAGAAATTGGTAATTTTGGATTTTCACCACGATTTTAAGCATAGAATTTGGAATAAATCATATATTTGAGTTCGTGGTATGATAGGTAAGGTCTATATTTGAAAAGTTTCATAATCCGGGCACGTGGGCTCGAGGGTTGACTTTTCGATCAGGGTTGGAAATTGTTATAAATTAATTAATTATGATGTTGGAGTATATTTTTATTGGGTTTTAATGATTGTTTGACTAGTTAGGATCGATGTGCATTGGTTTGGGTGTTAGAGAGGTATTGGATCCGATTATGGAACTTCGGAGCGAGGTGAGTCTCATGTCTAACCTTGTGAGGGGAAAATTTACCCTATAGGTGTTATTCTTGTTATATGCTACATGTTGTGGGAGCTGCGCACATATAAGGTGACAAGTGTCTGTGCGTATGCAAGAATTCCGGGTTATGTCCAGGCAGACTTATGTTCACGCCATGCCTTGAATGTACTATTTGAGTTATCCTTGCATGTTTAATTCCTTTATTTCGCGTTACGATCTGAGACTAGGCTTGAATAGAGTGATGGACTCGCTATTGTAGAGATTTGACGAGCTACTTGATTAGCCGCTGAATAATTGTGCTTCCTGTACGATTTTTTCTCGCGTTGTGTGTTTTCATCGAAAAGTTTCCTTAAATATCATAACTCACACGTATATTCGTGAGTGGATCAAGGACCCGTTAAATCTTCTTATTCCAATGGGATTGGGTTGTTCGCCTCGCCATTTTTGTAAAACAATATTATGGGATAGGGTTGTTCCCCTCGGTAGGATTATGTACCACACTCTTATGGGATCAGGCCATTTGCCTTGGCAGGTTTATGTACCACACTCTTATGGGATCAGGCCGTTCGCCTCGGCAGGATTATGTACCATACTCTTATGGTTTCAGGCCGTTCACCTCGGTAGGATATTGTAACACAATTATGGGATCAGATCATTCACCTCGGCAAGATATTTTAACACATTCACTCTTATGGGATAGGCCCTTCGCTTTGACATTTCTATAAAATACTCTTATGGGATCGGGCCGCTTGCCTCGTATCATGTATCATATTCTTATGGGGCCGGGCCATTTGTCTCGACATTTCTATAAAATATGCTTATGGGATCGGGCCATTCGCCTCAGCAACTTCATGAAATACTCTCATGGGATCGGGGCGTTCGCCTCGGCAGAATCGTGCGTAATATTTGACAAGAAGCCAGTGTATCCGCAAGTTTTCCCGACTTGAGTTGTGATGATATATCTGTTTGGGTCCATATTATATACTCCATTTGAGGAAGTAACCGATATTTGAGGACTTGTGTTTATTGTTCAAATGAGGATTGTATCATATACCTATACTTTCTATCACTGTTTAATTACCATGCTTTATACTTGTTTTCTTTCTACTGTACTTGATTTATCCGACCACTAGTAAGTGTCGATATCGATCCCTCGTTACTACTTCTCTGGGGTTAAGCTAGATACTTACTGGGTACGCGTTGATTTACGTACTCATGCTACACTTCTGCACTTATTGTGCAGGTATATATTTCTGGTGTCTGTTGGGAGCAAAGGCACATCTATTGCGGGGACTTTACAGTGAGTTTTATCCCATGTTATGATCTGAGCATATAGAGTATTCATCATAATTATTTACATTACCTTGCCTATCTTGTATTCCAAACAAATATTGTATTTTACTGTATTTCCCAGTAGATGCTCATGCACTTGTGACACCGGGTTTTGGGGGTTCCTAGTGGATGTTTATTATAGTAATCATGTTATTATTATCATTTCACCTTTTAATTTGTATTTATACGGAATTTGGTAAAGAAAATCACAGGTTTCTACTAGTACCAGATTTTACTCTATTTATTTAATGGGATTTATGATTTCATAAATAATAAAATAAGTAATTACGTTTATAATTCACCGCTGGCTTGCCTGATGGTGCCATTGGGCTCCATCACAGCCTATAGTGAATTTTGGGTAGTGACATTTTCTTACCTACTTTAGCTCATTTTCTTGCTTTGTATTGAATATCTAAGTGTGTAGTATTTATTTCATTATTTGAATGTTATTTATGGGAATATTCATGATTAATATTTGGATTAAATATCTTGTTATGATTATGTATTGAATAATTTTTATTAATATTAAAGTGAGTTAATTATTTTTTAATCATTCATATTCTTTAATGTTTCCAAAGGGATAGCTAACCTTAGGGCACGCGGATTAACTTCAAATTAAACTTGAAAAAGGTAATTTAGGTTTGGAAAAGATTAATTAACAAGAACTTGACGTGTTAACCCTTATATTATAGATTCTACCAAGGGATATGATTGAACTACTTGTAGCTTCACGGGGGTGCATTTAATCTCTTAATTGCTTTATGGATAATTCAATTAGGAAGTCTTGTTAGTCTTTGGAAGAAGCTAATATAGAATTTTTATCCGAGGCTAATTAACATAAACTCTCTCATATTTGTAAAATTGTGAAATGCATATGATCTTTACTTGAGTGTAATTTCCCGTGTATCCATGCTTGTAGCCATTGATTATTTTATTCGCTTTCTAGATTAGTTTACATTTCTGCATTTAGATATAAATATTCTATCAAAAATACTTATTAATGTTTGGCTTAACATCATAAACTATAATTCTCTTAGTTTCCTAATCGCCTACATATTATTCTCTGTAGGATTCGACCCCGACTCATAGTTGAGTATATTATATTGCGTGCGATTGTGTCAGCTTACTATTTTAGTAGTAGATTTGGACTTCATCAAAATTAGCATCATTGCGGGGGAATAATTTGGCAGATTTAGATTGTTTGAGAAGTAAGGGTACGTGCTTTGGTCGAAATTTGTGAGTAGGGTGGCAAAATAGTTAACCACCCATATTATCCGCTAAAAAATGGGTTGGATAATGAACTTTTTAAAAACGGATCAAATATGGATAAGAACCATATTATCCATTTAGAAAATGGATAACTAATGGATAACTAATGTATTTAACTTTTTCATTCATAAAATCTCAAATTTGGGGTTTCTTAAGTTTGGAAGAATAGGAATTCTCCAAAAAATGATCATATTTATAAAGCCATGGATAATATGGTTGCCCAAATTATCCGCCGGTTAACCCATTTTTTATCTATATAAAATATAAGTTGGGTTGGATAGTTTATCCATTTTTTCATTATTCATTTTCGACCCGTCCCATATCCGATCCGACCCGACCCGCCCGTTTACCACCCCTACTTGTGAATATTTGTGTAGTTATTTTTCTTATCTTTGTTTATTCTCTTGTGTGTTTTCTTGTTTATTTTCTTAATTTTTTAAAATGCATCATACAATGAAAATTAATCGGATGGCAGTTGTTCATACTTTTATGACCTTTGTCCTTATTGTGGAGGACCATACTCATGGTAAAATTATTTGTATTCTCTCGGGGGCGGATTGTGCACACAGTCACGAACCCATAAGTGGAGTATATGTGATAGGTGTGGTAGTTAAAATGTCTATTTGGACAATTGTACTTTTTTTTCTTCCCTTCCCCGAACCCCAACTATGAAGTTTCTACTTTTGGTTTTGACATTTATAGGGATTTGGAAGTTGGAGAAATGAGCATGAGCAAAACGTAGAGTTCAAACTCATGATGAAATGCCTACTTGAAGAAGGAAACAAGAAGCAAAAAGCCTTAGAGGAGATCTTGGAAAGTAGTCCCCAAAATAGTTTGGAGGTTGAATCAAGATATGAACATCCTCCAACCGACTCCATCCTTGTTGGTGATTCCAAGAAAAAAATAGAATTAGAGTCAATTGGCACAATTGAAAATATGGATGAAATTGACTTTATTTTGGGGATGTCAAAATCCAAAAAAAGTTGTAAGTTGATATCTCATTCCAAACATTTTTCAACTTTCGAATTTAATGGTGATATGGGAATTGAACTGTGTGAATCCATATGGGAGTGAAATGAAGAAATACAAGAGCCATATATCTTTCAATTTGAAAGTTCAAGAATACAAAAAGACATTCCTCAAAAGAAATCCAATAAATACAAAATGAAACAAATTACGTTCATCTTGATCATCTACTTACTACCCCTACCTCTTATAGTCACAAGCTTGATTCCAAGTTAGGTGCCCAATTCATATCCTCTAAGTAGAGAGAAAAGTGGCAGAGTTGGTAAGTATCATGCCGCGACGTAACATGCGGTTCTTGGTAGGAGACAAACCCATCGTTTCCAAAAAATTTATTCATTTTTGAAATCTTCTATTTTAGAATTGCTTATTATATATATTTTTATTAATCTTCCAAGTTTCACAATTTTTAGAGTAGAATTAAGCAAGTTGAGGTGCTGGAATAAGCCAAAACAGTGGCTGTCAAGATCTGTCTCTCAAAAATCTAGTACAATTGCACCTACAAAAATGTTTAAGCAGATGCGGTATCGCAGAAGCGTTCTAGGAACCGCAGATGCGGAACCTGCACAAAAACGGTACAAAAACCCCATAAGCAGCTATGTAGTTTTCCCAGGTGCGGAAGTCGGGTATGTTTAATGAACCAAGAGTTCTTTCAGCAGGTAAAGCGCTTTATATTTTTCACTCTTAAATCACATCCCCACCTCCTCTTATCTCTCACACAACTGCTGATTTTAATCCACTGGCACGAAGGAAACTTAGGTAACATCTTCATCCCTCCTCTACTTCTACTTTCTTCTTGTCTCATTTTCTCCTACTCCTTCTCCATACCTATTTTTTTTCACGGTCCCCTTCTCTTCTCAACGAATGTTAGTTCTAAGAGTGAGGGAAATTAGTTGAGTGTAGTTGTATGTGTGTTGTGTTGTTGAACAATAAAAATGGGGGAAATCTGAGTACCCAAGTGCTTCATAGAATATAAAATCTCTCTTTTCTTACTAAGTGTTCGATTATTTGTCCGAGAGAATTTGGGTTCCTAAGTACCTTAAAATTATGTGGAATTAAGTCGTGTATTCATGTAGTTCAATAATTTAGAAGTCTTGAGAATAAATTTAGTGCTATCATCATGTTTAGAATAGAACAGAACGGTAGTTTTCTGGGCTTGAAACTTTTGATGAACATCGCAAAAGCGGGAAAAGGCTCACACCTGCAATGTCACTTCCCTGGGTGCAAATTTTGTTAAGCAGTATGAAAACTGTATAAACGAAACCTTACTTGTAGAAGCAGTGCCACACCTGCAATAATATTATTGCAGGTGCAATGAATGGGCGGAAAATGCCAAACCAGTAGCTTTGTAAATATGGCTTGCTGGTCCGTTTGGCTTGATTCTTTGTCCTAATTATAGTATTTTGAATTGCTTAACATGATTCTAATGCCCGACTAACTTGGTTTTGATTTTTTAGATACTTTGAGCTTCAAAAATAGACCCAAACATGAACAAAAATGCAGCACATGACCTTGAAATTGAAGAAGAGGCTGTGGAAGAGCAATATGACACTGATGACTTCATGTCCGCTACTTGTCATCACCGATACCATGACAACCTTCTTACAAAGAAGGCGCTACTTGAAAGAGGGCTCTCCGGGGAAAAATTGGCCGAGCTACTTCCAAATTTCTATGGTCATCTATCAACTACTGGTT
Source organism: Nicotiana glauca (assembly GCA_026770625.1). Lineage (NCBI taxonomy): Eukaryota > Viridiplantae > Streptophyta > Magnoliopsida > Solanales > Solanaceae > Nicotiana > Nicotiana glauca. The sequence goes on from MU766352.1 coordinate 8,158, forward strand.
GGACTTGTTTCATGCGTACTCTGTTCAATGACAATAAGGAATGATTTCGTGAGTTTTATGCTAACTTTAAGCGTACAAACTCTAACGACCCATAACTCATCATAAGGGGCAAAACATTGAGATTTGGACATGTGGAGATCACTAATGGGCTTCCTAACCATCCACGTGAGCCAATGCACGAAAATGATACATTCTCCAACGGAGATTGGCTAGTATTGAAACTTTATCTCGTAGACAAGAAGGTGAAGTGGGCCAATAAGAGGAAGGGTTTAAAGTCTATTGACTTCATAACCTAGGCCAAAATGTGGCTTTACATCATTTGTAGTAGAGTCTCACCTTGTGGCAATGTCTCTGATGTTTCATATGTCAGGGCCCTGATGATCGCATGCATACTTGATGGCATTCCAGTGAATGTCGGTTATTATATCATTTAGGAGCCGAAAGACTACTTGCTGCAAGACAGTCCAGGCTTTATATTTCCTTCATTGATCATAGAGTTGTACCGATGGGTAGATGTTGATGTGCGTAGCATCGAAAGTTGGTTACCGGCCAACAAACTGTCATGATCCCAAAATCCCACCTTAGGAAATCGTGATGGCAACTAGTCTCTAAGACTAAGTAAGCCTAAAACATAATGAGAATTTAGTAGAAATACTGACTAAGATAATAAATTAAATTGATAAATATCATAATAAAACAAAAATTGATCAATATTCATATAACCCCTAAAACCGGTGGTACAGAGTTATAAGATTGTTCGAAAACAAAAGAAACAATAGCATAAATCACTAGAAGGTGACTCTAATGCCTGCGAGTGTCAAGCAGGTATACCTTGAAGTCTCTAAAATATCTAAATCAAATCACCCACGTCCGGCATGGGCAGAAGTACCTAGATCTCCACAAAAATATGTAGAAGTGTAGCATGAGTAAACTACAACGTGTAACCACCCGACTGGTTGTTTTGAGCATTGACATTTCATTTAGTGGTTTGACGTCTTGGGTATCTTTATATGATGTATTGTGACTTGTGTGTATTATTGGTTTTGGTTTTTGGACGATTCAGAATATATTTGGAAGAATGATTCAAATTTCAGAAGTTTTATGTTGGAAGAGTTGAAAAAGTTTTACTTTTGCGTATTTGATATCGGATGATAGTTTTGATGATTTTGGTAAGTCCGAATAGTGATTTTGGACTTGGGTGTATGCCCGGATTTTCATTTGGATGTTTCTAGAAGGTTTCAACACTATTTGGCAAAAATTTACAATTTGAAGTTTTAGAATGTTCATAATTTTGACCAAGAGTGGACATTCACAATATCGGGTTCGAAATAGGTTTGTTACATCATTTGGAACTTGTGTGTAAAATTTGAGGTCATTCCGAGTTGATTTTATATGGTTCAGCACGAGTTTTGGAAGTTGAAAGTTCAAAAGTATGTTTTATTTGAAGTGTGATTCATTGTTTTTATATTATTAAGTGTGATTTGAGGCCTCGAATGGGTCCGCATTATTATTTGGGACTTGTTGGCTTGTTCGGACAGGGTACTAAGGGGCTCGGGTGTGGTTTGGATTGATTTTGAACAATTTCAAAGGAGGGTTGAATTGCTTATTTTCTAATGCTCCATGTATTCTTCGTGATCGTGGAGGTTTGAAAGCGATATCAGTGTGTATGTGTGATCTAAGTGTATTTACCCTACGCGTTCGCAAAGTAAAGGGTGCGGTCGCGATGCCTAGATATATAGTTCTACGCGATTGCATGAGGATGTTGCGATCGCAATGCTTGACAGGTTTGGCTTGTTTGTTCTACGCATTCGCGAGGTTGTTTCCGCGAACGTGAAGTCTTATTCGAGTCTGTGTGGTCTCTCTTCTATGAGATCTCGAGGGATATGTCTTGATCGCGATGCATATGACTGTTCAGTGATTATAAGTACTCTATTTCGGACCTAGAGCTCATTTTATCACATTTGAGTTATTGAGCTCAGATTTGGACGACTTTGGAGAAGATTTTCACCACATGGATTACGGTAAGTATTTTTACTCGAATTTGATTATATTACATATTCCAATTTCAATTTTTACATTTACCTTAATGAATCTAAAAGACGAATGGTGGATTTTTGTCTAAACTTTTCTAAAGTGAATATTTGAGATTTGAACATTGATTTGAAGTGGGATTTGAGTGAAACTAATATGGTTGGAGTCGTATTCAAATGGTTGTCAGAATTTTTGAGTTTTATTGAATTTCAGGGTGCGGGGCATGGACTGAATTTTTGGTTGACTTCGAGCATTTGATTAAAGATTTGACCTTTATCATTTGGGTTTGCTTCCTATGACATTATTTGATGATTTTGAGTTGTTGTTGGCTAGTTTCGAGCCGTTCAGAGGTCAATTTGAGCGGGATATCGCTTCTAGTGTATCGATTTGGCTTGTTTGAGATAAGTGTCTTACCTAGCTTTGTTGAGAAAAGTTTTCCTACTAAATTATATTTTTTTCCGCATGCAGGGGTGATGCATATATGAGGTGATGAGCGTATATGTATGTCCCAGGGTTTTCCATACTCGGGAGGGGGGAAATATATATTTCAACATTGATGAACCTAGTGATTCTTTGAGTTATGATTTATTCAATTCAATAATTAAGAAACTCAATTAATTTTGTTAGAAATCATGTTAGAACATATGGTATCTTAAAAAAGGATTTAATGTGTTGTTTTTGGATAATTTACATACTTATTTGACCGCGGCATCATGAACACCCATTTTTTTTTTACCTGTTATTGTCTTGCCACTTGAGTTCCTTTATCTGTAATATGTGTGAAGATTGGGGCCTTAGGCTATATTGGACACAGGGGTTAATTCCATGCAGTTGATATGATGAGTAATTTTGTGCGGTTTGAAATAAGATTGATTTGCTGGATTTTACCGTGTGAAAATAAAGGAAGTTTGATTTATGTTATGATTACACATTCGTTAAGTACTTACATACCCTTTACTTTGGTTTCTATTAATGTTTGTTGTTTTTATGGTACTTTCCATTTGATTTCTTTCATGACTCAAAATCCCACCACAGGCATCATGATGGCACTTAATCTCTAAGACTAAGTAAGCCGATTTTAGTAACGATTCAAGCCATTTTTTATAAGTAGAAACACGTGTCAAAACCAACAACGGAAATAGTTATAACAACTTCCCAAGACTGGTAGTACCGTGTCACGAACTCTAACTGAATACATGCAATGATATCAAGGATAGAATATACCATACTGTTCGAATAAGAGTTGACAGTACAATAAAACAGAAAGACCCCAAGGAACATCTCTACCTTGAATCCTTACGATCAACACAATAACTCTGTTCGAGTCTGATATCTCAAATACCTGGCTCTGTACAAAAATGTACAGAAGTATAGTATGAGAACACCATAGTCGATGCCCAGTAAGTATCAAGACTAACCTCGGTGGAGTAGTGACGAGGTACAGTCAAGACACTTACTAGTAAAATAACCTGTGTAATATAGTAGTATACAATAGTACTGGAAAACAACTAGCAGTGATAGCAGCAAAAATCAACCAGTGATATAAATAGAAAGGCAATAAGAACTCTATAAATATTGTTCAACAACTAATGAGTACAAGTACAACCAATTAACCAAGTCCTTCAAATGTAAATCTTTCACTCATAAGTTTTTAAATAATAATCCTTAAAACATAATCCTTTCCAATAAATATTTTTCGAATGTACTTCCTTCAAAGAAGTATCTTTCACATATAATTCTTCCAAATAAATATCTTCAAATGTAAATCATTCAACAAGTCTCTTCTGAATATAATTCTTCCAAATAAATATATATTTTTTTGAATAAAAGTCCTTTCAAATAATATTTTTCAAATATAAGTCACTCGGTGACATTTCAATATAGTTAATTGAAAATAAGTACCTTCGAGTATAATCATTTCAAATAGATAACCTTCGAATATAAGTACCCTGTGACACCGCATCTCATAATCATACAATACGGGTCTCAATACTTGAACCCTAACACTTGACATCCTGCACCCTCATCACACCCTTCGGTACTTTTCTTTTGTTTAGACACTCTGTACTCAGAAACATCGACAGGGGATCTCCCGGGATCCCGTCCCGTAGTCCCAAATGTAAATGCTTGGGGATCTCTCAGATTCTCAATATATGTGATGGGGATCTCTTGGTATCCCGAGGATCTCTCAATATCCTCAATATATGTGTTGGGGATCTCTTGGTATCCTGAGGATCTCTTAGTATCCTTAATATATGTGCTAGAGATCTCTTGGTATCCTCAATATATGTTCTGAGGATCTCCCAAAATATTGAGCCGTAGTCTCAAAGTAAATATCCAGTATATGGGAATCTCCCGGGTGCATTCTCGTAGTCCCAAAAATAAATATACAGGGGGATCTCCTGGAATATCGATCCGTAGTCCCAAAGTAAATATCAAGTACAGGGTAATCTCCCGGGTGTATTCCCGTAGTCCCAAATGTAAATCTGTTGGGGAATCTCCCGGAATATTGATCCGTAGTCCCAAAGTAAATATCCAGTACAAGGGAATCTTCCGGGTGCATTCTCGTAGTCCCAAATATAAATATACAGGGGGGATATCCCGGAATATCGATCCGTAGTCCCAAAGTAAAAAAAACACAGTAATCTCAAGGAAAGAATCCCGTACATGGGCGCTACAAGTGTTCAAATATCACAACATTTCACAAGTTACACCTACTCAATCATCACATACTTAACAAATTATACTACCAATGGTCAAATATTACAACATATTCCACCTCAAGTTCTCAATTATCACACCATTCACAAATTATACTACAAATGTTCAAATATTACAACATATCGTGATTTCTACCTCAAGTGCTCAATTATCACATCATTCACAAATTTTACTACAAGTGCTCAAATATCACAACTTCATGAAATAAATATATTTATTCACCTTATTAACACAATTTTCCATTTAAATTATCTATAGATAAAAATCAACAATGAAAGTAATTTGCAAAAAAATAAATAAAAACTCAAACAAACACATCGTTCACATAAAAGTCGAGTAGCAATCACTCCTCATTATCATATCAAAACTACATCAACAAATAAGGAATGAGGAATGACATATAAGAGATTTAGTAAGTTCCATAAAAATTTTCAATTTAATATATAAGGGTTACCACGAATTTTAACCAATATAATTTGTACATATAAACCAAGTACGTACTCGCACCTCACATACATGGTTTCAAATCATACAATTTCCACATAAGACTCAACGCCTAAGGGTAAATTCCTCCACACAAGGTTAGGCAAGATATTTACTTTTTTGAAGTTAGGCCGATATTCCAAAATAGCCTTCTTGCTTGAATTGACCTTCGGACGGCTCAAATCAAGTCGAAGTCGTGAAAAATCCCTCTGGAATCGCCTAAATCCGAGACTCAAAACTCAAAAATGAGTAAAAATAGCTAACTCTAGTGTTTAAGAATCTGTTCCGGGCAATTTGCATTTGCCAATTGAGACTTATAAATCGCATGTGACACATGCGATTTATCCTCTGTCCTTCGGTAAATCAACCATAACTTTCTGTACAAATATCCAAATAATGAACAATTTAACTTTCTAAAAACTAGACACAAAGGGCTACAATTTTATGTATTTTTCATCACCCAGTTTCTTATAGATGGCGGGATATAAGCTCCCAAATTTAGCCCCGTGAAAAATTTTTTTTTGGAGATTTCAAAACTCTTTCCAAACAGCCTGTAGTGTATTAACCATACCTTTTTCTAGACAACTCCAAATGAAAACGGCTTGCATTTCTGAAAACTAGTTACAAATCGCTACAACTTTTATTTTTGGATTATCTCCAAATTCTTTATAGATTGCGAGATATAAGCTTCCTAAGTCCCAATCGAAAATGGCTAAATGGCTGTTTTTTTTTTTAATAATTTTTTTTTAATGTTGCTACTCAGTTTTGCACCTGCGGCAGATTTATCGCGCCTGCAAGCTTGCTTCTGTGAATACTGTTTACGCTTCTGCACTGCCTCCACTTCTGTGATCACTGTTCACGCACCCGCGGTTTCTCAAGTGCGAAAAAATTTTCACTTCTGTGAATAAGCCAGCAAGCTGCCAGCTTTGCTTCCATGTTGCCAACATTGCTGCTGCATTTTAAAACATCGCACCTGCGATTGCGCAGGTGCGGAAGGCTGTCGGTATGTGCGACCTTGCTCCAGTTCTGCCCAGGTTGCTTCTACGATGAAATCCTCGCTTCTGCGAGGTCGCTGCTGCATAGAAAACATGATGCATCAGCAGTGCTGAAATTTCCAGCAGCTATTTTCAAGTTAAAGTTGATCCATTAACCTTCCAAAATCCACCCGAGGCCCTCGGGACTTTAACCCAATATGCAAACATGTCCCAAAATATAATACAAACTTAGTCGAGGCTTTAAATCACGTCAAACAACGCCGAAATTACGAATTCAACATCGAATCGAATTATGAGTTTTCAAATCTTCCAACTTTTATATTTTTGCGCCGAAACATATCAAATCAATCTGGAATGACTTCAAATTTTGCGCACACGCCTTAAATGACATAATGGAGTTGTTCCAATTTTCAGAATTGGATTCCGATCTTGATATCAAAAAGTCATCTCCCAGTCAAACTTTCCAAAATCTTATATTTTCCAACTTTCACCAAAATGCGTCGAATTGTCTTACGGACTTCCAAACCCAAATTCGGACATATACCAAAGTTCGAAATGACCATGCAAAACTATTGGAATTATCAAAATTCCATTCCAGAGTCGTTTGCTCAAAAGTCAAATCTTCTGTCAAACTTAAGAAATCTTTAGCCTTAGATTTCTAGATTCAGTTTAATGGCGATAATTTGAGCTAGGGACCTTCGAATTTAATTTCGAGCATATGAACAAGTCCCAAATCACGATACGTGACTACCATAATGGTCAAAACTCGGATATGGGTTCATTTGCCCAAAATATTGACCGAAGTCAACTCAGTTGAGTTTTAAAGCTCTAATGCACATTTTAATCCATTTTTTTCACATAAAAACCTTCCAAAAAATTATATGGATTGCGCACGCAAGTCGAGGAATGATTAATAATGCTTCTCAAGGTCCAAAAATACGAGATATTATTTAATTTAAAGATGACATTTTGGGTCATCACAAGTTCCTTATGTAGTTACTTTTGTGATTTCCCTTTGGCTTGTTACAATTATAGTTATGGCTTTACCTTGTCTATTACTATTACACCTACACTTTTACTTGATTTATTTCTACTACATGTCCTCATCCAAATCACGCGTTACTTGTTATTATCCCATACTTGTTACATGCCTCTAGTTGTCATGTGATTTACTTGTTAGATGCCTCAACCTGCTACATGTCTTCATTTTCTTACCTAGCATTAGGGTTAGCTTCCATCACGATTACACATATTCGGATCGTGACACAATAATACCCAGTAATTATCAAGGCTAACCTCAGTAGAGTACTGATGAGGTTAGGATAAGACACCTACTAAAAATAGAAATATGTGCAGAATATTAAAATAATCTAACAACGGGGAAGTAAAGGAAACAAATGACAATACAGAAATTTATCAATACAAGGCTAATAATGGATATAAAACAACAAAAGACAACAAAAAGTGTTCATATGATAAAGACAAGAAGTAGCCAATTACACAAAATACGAATGGAATGACGTAAGGAAACAAAAAAATAACCGTTCAAATAAACAAGCATTTCCAACATAGAATGTACAAAAAGAATCACACCGAGATACCATACCTCATATTCACACTTCAGAAAACACAATCACAATCTTCCTTATATCGTCGCGTGAGCTTTCTATTGATTTTAAAAATATTTTTTTCAAAATAGCGTCACGTGCTTTAGCCCCCTTATCTCCCCGACTTCAGGTAATTCCCTTACTAGCAACATGCGCATAAATCCCATCTTATCTCGCCGCATGTACATCAATACATCACCCTTATACCGCCACATGCGCATCAGTGTTACAACACAATAATCAACTCGCACCACACGTGCCCATATACCAAAGCATTGCCAAAATCAACATTACCAATGTCACCACAATACATAGTCCATGGCTCAACCATAATACTTACGAGAATCTCTATAATAACAAAATGAATGGGAAATAACTCAACAAGGAAATATATTCCAATAATCAACAACTTCAACCACAAAATATGTTAATTGCTCCCAATAACTACGGTATTTCCATGAATGCCAACTTCAAATTCAAATGCATAACACAATCAATAATAAAAGAGATAGCATAAAATAGTAACTACGACTAAATATATGAGAATAACTCAACAATGGAAAAGATAGCATATATTAACAACTTCTAATAAATGCATATAAGAGTAACCTCGACAATGGAAAATAGAACATATAATAATAACTTCAATTAAATCATGTAAGAATAAATGTGAAACCGATATATTGAACGAACAATAACAACTTCAATTAAATGCTTATAAGTAACCTAAGAGTCTAAACTGGTAAATTTTCATCTATAAGCCCGTGTATATACTCGTCACCTCAGGTACATGTCTTTCACATAATTCAAATAGTACAATCAAACCCAATCTTAAGAGGTAGTTTTCCCACACAAAGTTAAGAAAGATACTTAACTCAACCAGGCAAAATCAACACTAAAAAATGGCTTTTCCCTTAAGATTCACCTCTGCACGGCTAAAATCTAACCAAAATTGAGTTAATATCATCAAACAATGCAAGAGAAACTAAATTCAATTAATAAAGCTAAGATTTTTATACAATTTAAAAAATATAAATAGACGTCAACCTTGGGCCCGCCCATCAAAACTCGAGTCTAAGGGTAGATATCGACTACTCATAACCCTACGAGTCCATATATGTGTTTTGTTTTCAAATCTGAGTATAATTAGACTTTCAAATCTAAAATTTTTATTTTTCAAAACATAAAAAAATTTCCTAAAATTTCTCTTCAATTTCCATAGATTAGAGGTTAAAACTCATAAATAATCATGTAATATAATTGAAAATTGATTAAAATCACTTACCCAATAGTTGTATGTGAAAATCCCCCCTCAAAATTGCCTTCAACCGAGCCTAGAGTTCTAAAATATGAAAATGAGACCAAGTCCCCTTTTTGTAGCCCTTTTGTTCAGGTGCAGGAGTTGCAATTGCGACGCTAGGTTCGTAAATGTGAAAAACAACTCGCAAATGCGATGCTTGATAGCCTAGGAAAATGTCGCAAATGGGACACTGACTTCGCAAATACAAAGTCATCCCCTTCCGCAAATGTGACCTTGCCCAGTCCAAGTCGATCTTGGCTAATGCGATCAAGGGGTCGCAAACATGATAAATGAGACCCCTGCCATGTTTGCAATTGCAATGCTGGTGCTCGCAATTGCGATAACTACAGCACCAACACAGCAACAACCTGGAATAAGTTCGAGCCAATCCAAAATACATCTGAAATTCACCCGAGCCCTCCGAACTCAATATCAAACATTCACACTAGTCTAAAAATATTATACGAACTCGCTCGCATGATAAAAAAACCAAAATAACATTTGAAAATATGAATCGGACATCAAAACACATGAAATTCAAAAGAAAACTCAAGAACCACTAGAATTACAACCAAGCGTCCGATTCCGATCAAACCAACTCTGAATTACACCGAATTTTGCAGATAAGTTCCAAATAGAAAAAAGGACATATTATATGTCTCAAAATAAAATTCCGAACCCAATAGATATAAAGTCAACCTACAGGTAAAACTAAGGAAATTTGTAAACTTTAAATTGCCTATGTTCGGCAAAATAAGTCAAATCAACCTACGAACCTCCAAATTAAATTTCGGCCATGCACCCAAGTCCAAAGTCATGCTATGAATCCATTGGATCCATCAAAACACCGTTCTGGGGTTATTTTTACCAAATTCAAACCTAGATCAACATTACCAACTTAAGCTTCTAAACCAAGAACCAACGGTTCCAAATCAACCGAAAATCTATCCAAAATAATTCCAACCATCCCTGCAAGTTATAAAACCACAAATACACATACATGAAGCTTCAAAAGGGGAAATAATGCTCAAATACACAAAATGACTGGCCGGGTCATTACATTCTGCCCCTCTTATAATAAATATTTGTCCTCGAACATGCATAAAGATATTCCTGAAGTGACAAAAAGGTGAGGATAATGACTCCGTATGTAGTGATCGGTGTCCCAAGTTTCCTCCTCGACCGTTTGAACCCCTCCATTGAACCTTCACTGAAGCAATATTCTTTGACCTCAACTTTTAGACCTGCCTGTCTAAGACAACCACCGGTTCCTCAACATAAGACAAATCCTTGTCCAATTGGACTGAGCTGAAATCTAATACATGTGAAGAATCACCATAATACTTTTGGAGCATGAAAACATAGAACACCAGTGAACTCCCGATAAGCTGGGTGGCAATGCAAGTCTATAGTCCACCTTACCAACTCTTTCAAGCATATCAAAAGGACCAATATACCTAAGGCTCAACTTGTCCTTCTTCCTGAACTTCATCACACCCTTCTTGGGTGAAACTTTGAGAAAATCCTTTCTCCTACTATAAATGTTATATCAGAATTCCTCCGATCATCATAACTCTTCTGCCTAGACTGTAATGTTTGAAGTCGATCCTGAATCAACTTGACTTTCTCCAAGGCATCCTGAACCAAATTAGTGCCCAACTGCCTAGCCTCCCTCGGCTCAAACTAACCAACTATAGAACGGCACTGCCTCCCATATAAGGCCTTATTAGAGACCGTCTAAATACTTGATTTGTAGTTGTTGTTGTAGGCGAACTCTGCAAGCGGTAAGAACTAATCCCAGTATAATGACCCTGCCGGTTGTTTCAAGAGATATAGGTTTTTCAGCTGTATTTTAACTTACCGGGTTAGTTGGTTCGGGTCTGGAGTGATTTTAGAGTGAATTGAGACTCTTAGTCTCTTGTGAGAAGGTTTAAGTTGGGAAAATTGACCGGATGTTGACTTTTGTTTAAATGACATCGTATTTGAATTTTGATGGTTTCATTTGCTCCGTTAGGTAATTTTGGACTTAGGAGAGCGTCCGAAATGTGATTTGGATGTCCGTAGTAGAATTTTAGCGATTTTGGTCGGCAGTGAAAATTTTGATATCGGGGTTGGATTTGATTTTCGGAAGTTGGAGTAAGTTTGTGATGTCATTCATGACATGTGAAAAAAATTTGAGGTCATTCGGACGTGTTTGGTGGGTTTCGGCATTGTTTGTGGAATTCGGAAGTTTAGAGGTTCTTAGGCTTGAATCTGAGTGTAATTTGGTGTTTCTATATTGTTTTGAGTGATATAAAAGTTCGACTAAGTCCATATGATGTTATAGGATACTTTGGTATATTTGGTTGAGGTCTCGAGGGCCTTTTGTTGATTCTGGGTGGTTAACGGAAGGTTTGGAGTTGAAGAAATGCAGCTCAAGCTGCTAGTTCTGGTGTTTTCACACATGCAGTGGGGAGTTTGTAGGTGAAATCCAGCAGGAGAGATTGAAGAGTCGCAGATACGACCAAGATGGAGTTGGGCAAAGTCTATAGGTGCGAAGAGATTCCCATACCTGCGAGAGTCGTAGATGCGGGCAGATAGGCGCAGGTGCGAGATGGAGCTGCATGTGCGAGGTTGTTTCCGCACCTGCGTTGATCACAGATGCGGTCTTTGTGGACATGTGATTTTTGACCCTCCCCAAGATTTTTTATACTTTAGCATGTAAATATTTAATTTAGGCCTAATATTGCTGTTTCAACTAATTTTGACTCTTTTACTTTATTTTATTACAAGAAAATAAAAATTACAAAAAAAAAAGTAGTTTCATTAATGTTTTGCAGTCCTTATTAATCTTAAAAAATACCAAAAAATAGTTCTATTTTAACAGTCTGTCTTATTGTAATAGTTATTTTACTTAAGCAAGATTAATTAATAAATGAGATCGTACTTTTAGTCTCGATTGCGGGGAAAGAATAAAATTTGGGCTCAAACGACCCATTTTTAGGCCTAACAAATCTAGCTCACAATTCCCAAGCCCATAAATCCTAGGCTCATACCCCTTAACCTAAAAAACCCTACAAAAACCTATATCCCTACACTCTACAATGAGCCGATGGAGATATATACATAGACCTAGGACCTAAGAGACCTTATCCGCCGTTTCTTATCAAACACCCCTTTCCCCCCGAACTTATCTTCTTCGACTCCCTCCAACATCTTCAGAGAAGACATCAACCATTTTTCAACCAAAGGATCCCCCACGCCGTTCATCTCCTTCAGCAAAATCAAAACAACCAAAGGACACCACGACGCCGACCACTAACCTCCAAAACACCACAGGTTCTCAACTCCATTTCTAGCAACACACACGCACACAAAGCAGAGAGAATGAACAGAAAATCGGGACGGAGGGAGAGGAATTTTTGGAGAAAATTCTTGGAGAAAGCTAGGGTTTTGTGCTTCTCATTTTCCTTCTTATAATTTTTGTTTTTTTCATATTCGTATGTAACAAAAAAAAAAAA
>MU766352.1:21062-55606 GCA_026770625.1 Nicotiana glauca
ATATATATATATATATATTAGGGTTTTGTGCTTCTCATTTTCCTTCTTATAATTTTTGTTTTTTTCATATTCGTATGTAACAAAAAAAAAAAATATATATATATATATCAGTGTTCTCCTTCTCTTTTGGTTCAATGGCTGCCTAAAAATTCAAAAATAATGTATTCGGTCTTCTTCTTTCAATTTCAATTTTCGGTCACAAAATGGAATCTGACTGAGATTTGGGTTTGAGTTCGTGTTCGATTTGAGATTTGTGATGCCGGGTCGAGTTTCTAGTTGTTGCTCGTAGTTCTAGTCACGGCTTCTGCTTGTTTTTTGGTTGCTATTTCATGGTTGAATTCTCGAAGTCCAGGCCTGTGTATTCATTACTACTTTATTGATTTTTGAAGAGAATTTTGGCTTAGTGTCACGACCCAATTCCTAACTAGTCGTGATGGCGCCTCTCGTGAGGACAAGACCAGCCAACAGAACAACAACGCCTCTTTCGAAATTATTAAACATAAATGATTAGATAAATACAACTAAATGACAATAATAATCAAAATTTACAACCCAACACAGCCCGATCAGGATGTCACAAGTCACGAGCAGCTAAAGAAGTCCGAACACTGCTATAGGGCCAATAATATACAAACAAAATCTGGAATCAAAAGACAGAGTCCGGTGCCGCGAACGCTAGCGGTCACCTTGCTCAGCTACAATAGCAATATCTTCAACCAGCTCACACCCGCTACCGGGTGAACAATACCTGCATCTGCACGCGAGGAGCAGGGAGTAAAGTGAGTACTCCAACTCTGTGAGTAATAAAAGTAAATAATAACTTAGCAGCAAAAAATCACGTAAAGCATAAAATTTTCTGAGAAAACAGTGAAATCTGTGAATTCTTTAGAAATACCTTGGCTTAGTTCAAATCTCTTTTGAAAGTGATCTTTTCAATAATCACAAAAATGATTTCGAACAGTCAGTGCTGATAAGCACAAAAAATCCGCCCCTCGGACACAATTACCACAGTATCACAGGTAAAAATACAAGTAAATATGCAAGATAAGCGCATCAAAGTTCGCCCCTCGGGCAATATCTCAAAAATAGATCTGACCCCTCGGGCATAATCTATGTTCCTGGTCAGTCATTACTACCTGACCGGTCAGTCATTGTTACCTGACCAAAAATGCGTGTTACAGTTCCATTGTTACCTCTGTCTGAAATTTGTCCGTTCTAGATGGGTACCCACGCTCACTGTGGGTTTGCAGACTCCGGAGGGGCTCCTACAGCCCAAGCGTTATCAATAAGGCCTGAAAGCCTGAACATATCAATATGAGGCCTGAAAGCCTGCTCATAATACACTCGAGGCCTGAAAGCATCCTCAGAATACACTCGAGGCCTGAAATACAATACACTGGAGGCCTGAAAACCTCCTCACAATACACTCGAGGCCTGAAAGCCTCCTCACAATACACTCGAGGCCTGAAAAAGTCCTCACATCACTCAACATATCCTCACATATGGCCCTCGGCCTCAATCAGTCCAAAAATAATCATAAGCCCCTCGGGCATCAGTAAAATAATAATGCTCTGCTCAAACAATGGTTCAATATTAGTTAAAAACTCAAGGTTGAGTAAAAATATAGTTGAGTTCATGAAACAGTGTAATTCAAATGGACTGAATTCAAATAATACTTCAAATAGAGAGGAAAACAGTGATGATAGCTCACAATGAGTTCGAACAGTCGGCAATAAGCCCCAATTATGGCAATAAGCCCAAGTCATAGTGAAAAACAACAAGTCATAGTGAAATACATGGTAAAATCAACAACCGGAACGGACCAAGTCACAATCCCCAATGGTGCTCTACCCCCACGCTCTCTATCCGGCGTGCAAGTCACCTCAATATAGCACTATGGGTGCAAATCCGTGGTTTCAAACCCTCAGGATATCATTTACAATCATTACTCACCTCGAATCGGTGAAATATATAGCTCGCGACGCCTTTGCCCTTCAAACCGGTCTCCACGGGCATCGAATGTAACCAAAATCAGAGTGAATACATCACAATATGCTAAGGGAACAGTACCCAATCGAAGACAATCGAAATATAACAAAAATCTCGAAACTAACAAAAATCGAGCCCCGGTCCCAGTTCCAAAAAATTACGAAATTCACATAACCGGACTCCTTGTCTTGCCACGAGTCCGTACATATCAAATTTACCAAAATCGGTAATGCCCCCTCAAATCCCAAATTTTCATTTCAAAAACCAAGCCCCAGTTCTTCCAATTTTTACCCAAATTTTCAAGAATTAAAGGTTGATTTTTCAATAAAATAGCGTTTCTAGGTCACGAGACTTACCTCCAATCAATTCCCGTTAAAATCCTCTTCAATTTCTACCAAAAAGCTCTTAAGGTGGTCAACAATGGAGGAAATAATGAATGAACTCGCGGATGAAATAATATGAAAACCCTTCTGTTCGCCCAGATTTAACCCTACGCGAACGCGATCAAAACCCCCGCGTTCGCGATGAACAAACTTTGCTGACCATTGTTTAAGCCTACGCAAATGCGATTCCCAAGCTCCTCTCCCTACGCGAATGCGGACACCGTGTCGCGAACGCGTTGAACAATCTTGGCAAGACCCCAGGCCCCTTCTACGCGAATACGTGGCCACCCCACGCGAACGCGATGGTATAAATGTTTTCCCTTCCGCGAACGCGTGCCTACAGACGCGAACGCGAAGACCAATTTAGGTCTGAAACAGCTGGGCAATTTTCTGCAACAATTCAAAGTTCAAAACCTCCATTTAGCCATCCGAAATCACCCCGAGACCCCCGATACCTCAACCAAAGGCACCAACATATCCCAAAATATCATACGAACTTGTTCCAATCATCAAAACACATCCAACAACACTAAAATCATCAATTCACATCGGATTCAAGCCTAAGTTTCTTCAAAACTTCCGAAACACGCATTCGATCAAAAACCCTACCAAAACACCTCTGAATGACCTAGAATTTTACACGCACATCCAAAATCAGTTAACGGAGCTACTACAACTCTCGAAATTCCATTCCGACCCCCGGATCAAAATCTCACCTACCAACTGGAATTTGCCAAAATACTAACTTCGCCAATTCAAGCCTAATTCTACACCGAACGTCCAAAACCAATTCCGATCGCACTCCTAAGTCACAAATCATCCCCCGAAGCTAACCGAATCACCAGAAACCACATCCGATCCTCTAACTGAATAGTCAACTTCCAGTTGACTTTTTCCAAAATAAGCTTTCCTTAAAGAGACTAAGCGTCTCATTTCTTATCAAAACCAATCCAAATCATCTCTAACACACCACATACCGATAACGAAACATGAAGAAGCATAAAATGGGGGGGGGGAATGAAGCGGTAACTCATGAGACGACGGGTCGGGTCGTCACATCCTCCCCTTCTTAAACAAATGCTCGTCCTCGAGCGTACCCAGAGTTGTCCTAGAAGCCAACCAATAGCTGAATGACCTTACCAAGAATATACCCGGGGTGATCCCACGTCACCCTATCTCGCATAGGTCCGATAACACAACATAGCTGAAATCTCATGACCCATCTAGACCATAACCCGTAGAACCATATTGCACTTTCCGAAATTATACACAAGACCATAACCTCACATCTATACTCAGAATAAGTCTGAACCAGCTGTAATAATCCATACCTGCAACCCCAGATGCAATCACATGATATACCACATAACCTAAATACTCTAAATGATAATTTCTATCCATAGCAGTTGCCCACAACACTCGATTACCGATATAAAACCTCTTATTAGCTAAAATCATATTCCAAAACTTTCGTATACTGCCAATGATAAACGAAACATGCAATAAACCGCAACCATTTATCAGATCAACCATTCATAAAGCCACTTCCCTTTGGAATAATACCACAACAAATTTCCGAGCCGAACCTCGATATTATCCTTCTAACAAGCTGGAATTAAATCTGTTCGTATTCATTAATGACTCCCACGATCGCCTCGAATACAACACACTACTCTGGTGATATGACACCTCAACACAGGCCTAAGCTACAACTTGCATAATACACGCACCAATAAGAAACGGTCTGAACATACTCAGATCATGACAAATGACTCAAACGAAAGAGCTGTACCTCAAGCTCATCAGTACCATCACAACACAAGGCTGAGACCCCGTCTCACATCATAGAAATAGAATACCTGAATCTACCCTGAAGGGACATACCCTCGCGTGGCCTCGCCACAATGCGCGATCCTACCCCAAACACTGTTACACATGAAACACCTCAAGTCGCCATGTTCAAAATCGACAGCCACATATAATTTGATGTCTGAAACCAAAGCAATTCATTACACCTACGGTGAAACAAATGACATACGACACGCAACCCGATAGGTCATAACCAATGCTCCATTTACCTAGCAACACTCAATTACTCTTCCCGCTCAACTCTCTCTATAAATCCTCAATAGAACCACACCACATGTGTCCATAACCAACAAATCATAACATCTCACAGCACAGAAAGCAACTCATAGATCCTCCCCAAATCACCAACAAGTTCAATAACGATTGAATAAACCTATCCCTCAATAATACAACTCGGGGCCAACCAAGCTAACTCAAGCTAAATACGTAGCCACCTCGGCCTATCAACGAACTCAATATCAAGAAGCCTGAAGCTGCTCCTTTTACTACTATAACTCCTGCTGGAGCCGTACGATACGGTGCCTGGCACCAAACAAATACCGCAATCCACAATCTCGCCAGGCGACATGCCCGGCCACAAGAAATGCATCCAAAAAGGTCTCTCAATACCGGATCTGAATCAATGGTAGAAACCTCTGTACTGACATCCATCACGAAGGGCCAATTAAGAAAAGCAATCCTTCCCAGCCGTCCGCTGGTCTTTGGAATACAACCACTCTGCTAGAACATAATCTGATGCACTCCGCCACGCAGCCTGTGGCATTTTCTGACATAACCCACAGCACAATAGTCTAGAATAACCCAACACTGAGAAAACCAGTCTACACCCCAATATCATATCTAGAATCTAATATACCAAACAAGGAAAGATCCACTCGGGCTTCCAAGTCCCAATAGCCGCTAATGTTACCAATACACACGATCCGCAACCAATACACAGTCTGTACCTGAGAACTCCCAGTCTCCAACTCCATATAGCACATGAATCGCTGTACCTGATCCCCAAATTCTGCAATATGAATACATATTACACCTCGAGTATCCAAATCATTCCATGAAAGATATTCTAAAATTCCCCTATGCCATCGAACAAACTTAGATATCAGCAGTCGATCTAGCAGGAAAGTGTCGCAATACTACCGAAATATCCTCAGTCTAAACACATTACCCCTTTCCGAGACAAATACTCTCGTCAAATCACTTCCAATTAGCAGTATCATTTCCTTCATTATCTGAGGCTACTCTTTACTTAAGAGTTTTATGAACTTCTTTTCAGAACTGAACTGTAACTCACCTAGCCAACAACTTCCACTGATCCCATTTGGAAGAAAATCATTACACATTCCATGCTTCGCATACCCATAGAAAATATATTCATCTCCAAACCACGGTAAAACCCAACAAGAACATCTCTGCCAATTCCATTTGCACAAGCTAAACTGCCAGGACTGAATCCTGCTATCCAAACCAAGCTAAGTAAGCTGTCAGAACTCAAAAGATTTGCAGCACAATACCTGTAAGGCTCATTACCTCGAACACATACAAAGAATTAATCATACCCTTACCATACCGATTCGGTCTACTATCAAGCTATTCCATCTATTTAATTTTCCTTCTGATTCATGATCAACTTGATATTCCCTTTTTTTGTAGCACCACAATGCCTTAACCCAGGTTCACTATACGAGACCCAAACACAAGACCATATAATCAAAGACCTATAGTCCATTGAATACTCTCTCAAATATTCCCAGAAACACCACATTCCCAAAATAATCTACTCTGAAGAACTTCCTCTGAATCTAAATCTGTTACCTTTATTTTCCTGATACTGATGCATCGAATCCCATAATTATGACATTTTTCAATGAAACACATTCTCTAACCACATACACGACCTTAAGGCACCTGATTGTTACATGTAGAATCTTGAACACATTGAAACCATTCTCGAGAGTCATCTACTTCATATTCGAACTGCAATTTACCTGATCAAACGGACATAACCATTCGTGCCTCATTAGCACTCTGACACCGCAGGACATGATCTCATTCCGATACAACCAAACAACTTCCTTCTCTTTACACTAAGCATTCTTTATCAACAACAGCTCAAGACATCCTATTATTTCCACACATCTACAAATCACCATATAACCTTTGTCAAAATTTTGCTTCACTCGTTCCATCCTCGACTCATTTTCTGCAACCAGGACTGATCAGCCAGCATACCTCGAAACAAAACCAACATAGCACATGACCGCACGATCAGTTAATCAACAACAACCTCCCCAACTTGGCTCGAAGCCATATATCGGGACACATTCAATAACCCATAATGCTTCTACTCTAATGATGCCACAATACCATAGTGATATTAAACTCAAATCATTTACAAGTTTGTGAAAACACATATCATCTAGTACTGTAATCCTCTACATTTCTCGCATCTATCTCTACATCAGTTGAGTCCACTCTCTTAGGCGACCCGAATTTTCAAATTTCAACACGTACCTTTCAATTACACATGAGATTTCTAACATACACATAAGGATCATACCATTTAAGAACACTCCGCAGGAGATAACTCACCTGTTTCGCCTCAATTTAACATTTCTGCATACCTCCCACCATCATATACATTACACAATCATTTAGTATTCCTGGGTCTGAACTCATTCCGCCACATGTAATTCACTTCACTCCCCAACTAGGGGACACAAAAATATTCTTCACGCGCCCATATTCGGGCTACACATCAAATCACAATAGGAATTGAATCACTCAACAGTTCATCTATTATCCAGCAGACTTCTTTGTCACCACCAAGTCATATAGATACATCTCGCAGTACTAACATACTTATCACATGAATACCAAACCGCTATTCCGGCTAATAGGGACAATACCGAACATATAAGTTCAAAACACTTGCTTACACAATCAGCACCTCGGTGCTCAAGCCATAGGAAAAGATCCGGCCTCAAGTCCTTCAGACTGGCCCAATATCAAACTCACAAAGATCACATCTCGCCCCTTGATCGGGGAATTACAAGCCATCAAGGCACATCTGACACTGAGCTCTCACGTGCGCATACAGACATGTGGAAGGAATTTCAAAAGTTATATCTCAAGCTGAATCAAGTACACACGATAAGAATTCCAAGAAAGTGAAGTTTTCCTTAAGGTTCTGTAGCCTCTTGAGGATAAATACAGACGTTTCCTTACCGATCCGCGAGACTCTACTAAACCTGCTCATGACTCGCGAGACCTAGTATCCTAGGCTCTGATACCAACTTTTCACGACCTAATTCCCTAACTAATCGTGATGGCGACTCTCGTGAGGAAAAGGCCAACCAACAGAATAACAACACGTCTTTCAAAATTATTAAACATAAATGATTAGATAAATACAACTAAATGACAATATAATCAAAATTTACAACCTAACATAGTCCGACGGGGGTGTCACAAGTCACGAGCATCTAAAGAAGTTTGAACACTGCTACATGGCCAATAATATACAAACAAAATCTAGAATCAAAAGACAGAGTCCGGTGCCGCGAATGCTGGCGGTCACCTTGCTCAGCTACAATAGCAATACCTTCAACCAGCTCAAACCCACTATCGGGTGAATCATACATGCATCTGCATGCGAGGTGCAGGGAGTAAAGTGAGTACTCCAACTCAGTGAGTAATAAAAGTAAATAATAACTGAGCAACAAGAAATCACGTAAAACAACCAACATGCTGTATAGAAGTCGGGTAAAATTTTTCGAGAAAACAGTGAAATCTGTGAAATCTTTAGAAATACCTTGGTTTAGTTCAAATCTCTTTTGAAAGTGATCTTTTCAATAATTACAAAAATGATTTCGAACAGTCAGTGTTGATAAGCATAGAAAATCTGCCCCTCGGGCACAATTACCACAATATCACAGGTAAAAATACAAGTAAATATGCAAGATAAGCGCATCAAAGTTCGCCCCTCATGAAATACTCAAAAATAGATCCGGCCCCTCGGGCATAATTTATGTTCCTGGTCAGTCATTGTTACCTGACCGGTCAATCATTGTTACCTGACCAAAAACGCGTGTTACAGTGCCATTGTTACCTCTAGTCAGTCATTGTTACTTGACTGGTCAGTCATTGTTACCTGACCAAAATGCGTATAACAGTGCCATTGTTACCACTGTCTGAAATTTATCCGTTCTAGATGGGTACCTGCGCTCACTGTGGGTATGCAGACTCCGGAGGGGCTCCTACACCCCAAGCGCTATCAATAAGGCCTGAAAGCCTGAACATATCAATATGAGGCCTGAAAGCCTGCTCATAATACACTGGAGGCCTGAAAGCCTCCTCACAATACACTCGAGGCCTGAAAGCCTCCTCACAATACACTCGAGGCCTGTAAGCCTCCTCACAATACACTCGAGGCCTGTAAAAGTTCTCACATCACTCAACATATCCTCACATATGGCCCTCGGCCTCAATCAGTCCAAAAATAATCATAAGCCCCTCGGGCATCAGTAAAATAATAATGCTCAGCTCAAACAATGGTTCAATATCAGTTAAAAACTCAAGGTTGAGTAAAAATATAGTTGAGTTTATGAAACAGTGTAATTCAAATGGACTGAATTCAAATAATACTTCAAATAGAGAGGAAAACAGTGATGATAGCTCACAATGAGTTCAAACAGTCGGCAATAAGCCCCAATTATGGCAATAAGCCCAAGTCATAGTGAAAAACAACAAGTCATAGTGAAATACGTGGTAAAATCAACAACCGGAACGGACCAAGTCACAATCCCCAACTGTGCTCTACCCCATGCTCTCTATCCGGCGTGCAAGTCACCTCAATATAGCACTATGGGTGCAAATCCGTGGTTTCAAACTTTCAGGATATCATTTACAATCATTACTCACCTCGAATCGGTGAAATCTATAGCTCGCGATGCCTTTGCCCTTCAAACCGGTCTCCACGGGCATCGAATCTAACCAAAATCAGAGCGAATACATCACAATATGCTAAGGGAACAGTACCCAATCGAAGACAATCAAAATATAGCAAAAATCTCGAAACTAGCAAAATCCGAGCCCCGGTCCCACTTCCGAAAAATTACGAAATTCACATAACCGGATTTCTCGTCTTGCCACGAGTCTGTACATATAAAATTTATCAAAATCGGAGTTCAAATGCCCCCTCAAATCCTAAATTTTCATTTAAAAAACCAAGCCCTAGTTCTTCCAATTTTTACCTAAATTTTCATGAATTAAAGGTTGATTCTTCAATAAAATAGCGTTTATATGTCACGAGACTTATATCCAATCAATTCCCGTCAAAATCCTCTTCAATTTCTACCAAAAATCTCTTAAGGTGGTCAACAATGGAGGAAATAATGAATGAACTCGCAGATGAAATAATATAAAGACCCTTCTGTTCGCCCAGATTTAACCCTACGCGAACGCGGTCAAAACCCCCGCATTCGCGATGAACAAACTTTGCTGACCATTATTTAAGCCTATGCGAATGTGGATCCAACCCGCAAACGCGATGCTTCATGACCCCCTGCTACGCGAACGCAATCTCTATAGCGCGAACGCGATTCCCAAGCTCCTCTCCCTACGTGAACGCGGACACCGTGCCGCGAACGCGTTGAACAATCTTGGCAGGGCCCCAGGCCCCTTCTACGCGAATGCGCGGCCACCCCGCGCGAATGCGATGGTCTAAATGTTTTCTCTTCCGCGAACGCGAAGACCAATTTTGGTCTGCAACAGCTGGGCAATTTTCTACAACAATTCAAAGTTCAAAACCTCCGTTTAGCCATCCGAAATCACCCCGGGACCTCAATCAAAGGCACCAACATATCCCAAAACATCATACGAACTTGTTCCAATTATCAAAATACATCCAACAACACTAAAATCATCAATTCACATCGGATTCAAGCCTAAGTTTCTTCAAAACTTCCGAAACACGCATTCGATCAAAAACCCTACCAAAACACCTCCGAATGACCTAAAATTTTACACACACATACAAAATCACTTGACAGAGCTACTGAAACTCTCAAAATTCCATTCCGACCCCCAGATCAAAATCTCACTTACCAACCGGAACTCGCTAAAATACTAACTTCGCCAATTCAAGCCTAATTCTACACCGAAACTCCATAACAAATTCCGATCGCACTCCTAAGTCACAAATCATCCCCCGAAGCTAACCGAATCACCAGTAACCACATCCGATCCCTCTAACTAAATAGTCAACTTCTGATTGACTTTTTCCAAAACAAGCTTTCCTTAAAGAGACTAAGCGTCTCATTTCTTATCAAAACCAATCAAAATCAACTCTAACACCACCACATACTGATATTGAAACATGAAGAAGCATAAAATGGGGGGGGGGGATGAAGCGGTAACTCATGAGACGACGGGTCGGGTCGTCACATCNTCCATATAACTCTTCCTTATTTGAACTTGTTTGGGTGATTTGAGCTTTATAATAGTTGTTTATGTTTAATTTCCTCGCGATTCAAGTTTTATGTTCTATGTTGATTGCATGTGAATTCATACCGTGCTTAGTCATTTGTGGTGAATTTTTTGTTTGAGCAGTTTCATTGCCTTAAAATGGATGTTGGTGTTTGAGCTACTGCATCTGATCTTGTATGGGTTATGGGAGGTTGGAATTATCTGGGCCAAAAGTAACGACCAATGGCCTAGTCATTCATGACAATATAGCTGGTGCAATTTTTTTTTAGCAATCAAAATCTTTTTAAACACACGTTTCTCATTTGGCCTAAACTGTTGGATCTTTCCAGAACGTTAACACTTTTGCTAAGCTATGAACATTGCCTTTAATTTAGATATATCATTGATGAGCTCCGTAAGTTTTTGGGTCTTGCAACAATCTCAAACAATTCACAAATCGGTAGTATGCTTTAGGTGCAACTTAATCGATCACCGTAATTGTATACACGTTCGCGTGACATAATAACGGTCCTAAAAATAAATCCATGGTATGCGTTCGCGCAACTTTGGTCAAATTTTCTTAATAATAAAGTATTATTAATTGTGGACACATTCGCGTAACATGATTTTTGACACGCCGAACAAATGGGTACACGTGCACATGACCTGTTTAAAGATATTTTCTTAATTAAAATGACAAATGCAAATAGGTTCTAAAATAAGTAATTACACAATTTTATTAAGCCAAGTATGATCAAAGCGACTGTGCTAGAACCAAGGAACTCCGAAATGCCTAACACCTTCTCTCGGGTTAACAGAATTTCTTACCCGGATTTATGTATTTGCAGATCGTAAATAGAGTCAGCCTTCCTCGATTCAGAATTTTAAATCGGTGACTTGTGACACCATAAATTATCCCAAATGGCGACTCTATTTTTAAATAATTTATCCCGTTTCGATTGTCATTTAAATTGAAAAAAAAATCCCTTATACCCCTTCGGGTGTATGAAAAAAGGAGGTGTGACAGCTCTGGCGACTCTGCTGAGGAACGAACCCAGAACTCTGATTCAGGGTTCAGGAATTCGATCTTGTTTTATGATTTTACTTAGCTTTATTTATTATTAATATTACTGTATTTTGTGAACCTTTGTGCTAATTGATGTCTATTTACCGCTTTGATATTATTAGAATTGTATATAACTGTCTTCTTACACCACCCCTCTGAGTCTTCTGAAAATGGTGCACACGTTTGCGTGACCCGCTTTTTCTGTAAAAATTATACCAAATAGAATGAGGCTAGGCCATCAATAAGGTTGGGTAGACTTTAGTACTCCCGGTACGTTGTCCCCTCTTCGGCCCCAGTTGTCCGCTCAGGTAACCCAAGTCTAGAACACAATCCTAGGATTTAAACCTAAAAAAACACAGCCTCATATCGGATTCCTAGTAGGAATGTTTGTTTACATCATGTGCATTTGACTTAGGGGACTCAACATAGAGGTCGCGTCCGTCTAGGATAGGTGTACCCAAAATAACAGACCATCTTGATGCGTCATATATCTTAGATGTTGCATTTCTTCAAGGGTAAAAGGATCATTTGGCGGACCAATGATAGTTGAAGGCAAATAAAAAAAAGGAAAAGAAAAAGAGAGGGTGAAGTGTGAAAATAAAGCAAGTAGGACCCAGCTATGTTTTCTGTCACATTTTTGTTAAGAAAAAAAAAACACATGAAACAATTAAAAAAAAAAAAATTTTGCACTTTTTCATCATTTTTCAAAAAAAAAGGAAAATAAAATTCAAAAAGATTTTACATGTTTCATCATTTTTCAAAACAAAAAGACAAAATAAAAATAAAAATATAATTTTCTCTAAATTAGTTATTTTTTTAATTCTCGCATGTATCCAATTTGCCCGAACTACGCATATTTGATTCTCGTCTATCGGGGCATGATATGTAAGCAACCCATATAGGGTCCGGTCTTCCTAGTGAGTTTAGGTTCTTGTCTTCGCGGGGACTTAACCAAATCTTACATTTTTAGCCACTTTTAGCCATATAGGTTAATTTTAGAAAAAAATAATCACAATCATATCTTGCATGTATCCAACAGGAAGAGTTATTATCTCACCTAGCGTTTTAGGTCTTTAACTTTATTTGGTCTTAATTTTCTCATATAGGTGTGGATCTACTTACCAAAGTTTGGGCATGACAGACGCCTTAGGACCATCCAATAGAGATCGCTCATTCAAGAGTTGCTTTAGGAGATTTTTTTTATATTTTTTTATTTTTTGAGTATATTTTTTTTATGTCATCTTTTACTTTCTAGTTTTGTACACTAATGTTGAGTTCTTTGTTATTGTACTTTCTATTTTATATTTGAAAAAGTGTGGTGTAACTCAAAAATCCAAAAAAAAAAAGTTAGAATACTGATTCTAGAAATGAAAAATATTTTTGAGGTGGTTTTTTCTTTAGGAAATTAATATTTAGAACTCAAAATAAAAATTACTTTTATATTTTCTTTAGTATATTAAGACTAAAAATCCAAAAACAAATAAAAATTTTTAGTACCTCTTTAACGGTTTTCTTTTAAGATAATAATTTCAAAAATCCAAAAAGATTTTCTTTTGAGGTTCTTTTTTGGTAAATTAATGAAAAAAATGAAAATAAAATTATTTTATTTTCACTAGAACTTTAGGATATTTTACATAGAAGAAAAAAAAACATACTTTATCTTTTGTTTATCTTTAAAGTTTCTTCCTTAGGTAATCAAAAATTAAAATCAAAAAATATATTTTTTTATCTTGTTCATTTCTTGTTTCAAAATACTTCTTCAGGGATATCAAATAAAAATTCAAAATATTTTCTTTGGTTTATTCTTTAGATTTCCTAAAAAAATCAAAAAATATATTCTCTTCTAGGGGTTTTTCCTTAATATTTTTCCATAAAGTGTTTGTTTAAAAAAAACAAAAGAGAAAAAATATATGCTTGTTAAGCTTGAGTTTAGAATAGGTTATAGAACATTAAGTATAGAAAATTAAAAGAAAAAGAGTTTTGCTTCTTTTAGTTCTCTTTTCTCATAAGAATAGTCCTGAAGGTAATAAAGAAAAAAAAGGAAATGTTTGTTTGTTTGCTTTATTCTCGATCTTCCCGAACTACGCAAAGATGTGATTCATGCAGCGTCATGATACGTAGGCAACCTACATAGGGTTCGATTGAATCATCTTTTTTATTTAATGAAAAAAAAGAAAAAAAAAACAAAAAGAAAAAAAATAAAAAGAAGAAGAAAAAGAGGGGGAATCACGGGATGTGAGAAATGAGACGAAAAAAAAAAGTGATAACTAGAAGAAAAAAAGAGGAAAGAAAATGAGCAAGCCTAGAAGTTCCAGAAAAGAAAAGGAAAAAAAAGATTGAAATGAACAAAATTGGGATGATGCCAAGTGACTTTGTGGCCCTCGAAGTCATTTTAGAACCTTATTGCTAGGTGCATTGTATGCATATGATATTTTTAGCTGTTAAATGCCCTAACACTAACGTGATGACCTCATTTTGTTCTTTTTGTTATCTCCATTGATCAAAAGGGTGGTTGATTTGTGGTTCTTAAGGTAACTCATCCATACAATACAAGGTCAAAGAGCAAGGTAGTCATCGCTGGAAAAGAGTTAAACACGGGTGTTACTGATCCATCTAAGGAGATGGTTGAGTCAGAATCTGAGTTGAAAGAAGAAGTCTTAAGGTTGAAAAGACAGATGGCCAAAATTTACCAAGCCTGGATTAGTGGGCGTCCTCCACCATTATTTTCCACTAGGTACCCTGAAAGCCTTATCACCATTCCGCCACTGTCACAAATCCAGATGCCCACTACTACTATATCTCCCCACAACCTTTTCACACTCCACCCGCCAAAACCACCTCATATCCCGCTCCTTTGGTCACTCATGTTTTTGTAGCTCATCCACCTGCTATCTTTCCTCGATCCTCTAGCGAGATTGTGTTCTAAATCCTCAATGCCCAACACTATGCTCCAGAACCAATTTTCAAGTTCTCGGGTCCATACTCTTACGCTCCTCATTTTGAGCCTCCCGGTGAGACTGCAAAGCCTACTGAGACAGCGGAGCAAGATGAGATATCTAGAAAGCTGAAAGGGTTTAAGATTCCAAAGTTTAATTTGTATGATGGGCGGGGAGATCCACTAGCCCATCTGAGGAGTTATTACAGTGAAATAAGAAGTGTTGGTGAGAAAGATGAGTTGTTGATGGCGTATTTCAGTGAGAGCCTGACTGGGGCAGCTTTGGAATGACATACTCGTCAAAACGTCGATAAGTGGCATACATGGGGTGACATGGCTCAAGATTTTGTGAGACACTTTCAGTACAATATAGACATTATCCTAGATTGTTCCTCCCTATCTCAAATGGAAAAGAAAATCAAGGAAAGTTTTAGGGAATTTTGGCTCAGATGGAACGAACAAGTTGCTCGGGTCAGTTATCCGATTGAGAGAAAAAATGTTGCTGAGCCCCGCCAACGACAGGATCCAATGGGCATTCCTTCTAAACGCTTTCAGCCACAATACCGACCCTATGAACATCCCCAAGATCCACATAACCCATCCCAGTATTATCCTCTGAAAAATATCCGGCCATCTGTCCAATCACTAGGTCACTCCCTAGGGTGAGCACCAGTATCCCAAAATTCTGGTGCGCCTTCACAACATTTTCGAGCATCCAACAATCCTAGAAAAGTAGGGCATGGAGGGAAACAAAGGAAAAAAGATAATTTCACGTCCATCGGAGAATCCTACATAAACTTGTTTGAAAAGATAAAACATTCTGGCCTGATTGAGGGTCTCCTCGGCTATACGCTGAACCCATATGCAAAAGGATTTGATCCTACTGTACGGTGCATGTACCACTCTAATGTCCAAGGGCATAGCATTGAAGATTGTCGTGCTTTGAAATCAAGAAGGAATAATTATGGTCCAAGGCAGTAATACCCCGAGTGTCACACATAATCCTCTACAGGTACATGACAATGCACAGATTGTTGGGATGGTTTGCGATGACGAAGTGTTTGTCAAAGGAGTCAATGAGCCACTTGGTGAATTTAATGATATTGGAAGTGGTAATGGTCCCGGTAATATTGATGTGGAATTCAGTAGCTAAGATGCCGAGCTTGGTAATTGAAAATATGCTCCTTTCTTGGTTGGCCGGAGAGGAGTCTTGGTGGTTCATTTTGTTATCATTTCTGCTGTCCAGGTTATTTTAGGGTTGTAATCCGGATATTGTCTTATGACTCAAACCCTTATATCCTTTTATTTTGCCTAGTTCGTTTAGTCGTAGTAACTCATTTAGTGTTGTCTAGGTTTGTTCCAGGGTTGTAACCCCAGTTTGGTTTGCTTGTCTTGTTGTTCAAACCGTTTCACCGTCTGTCTAATGCAATTTCCTGTCTTCTGTTATTTCTAGTCATTTTTTGATTAGTTCTCTTCTCCTTTTATAGTTCTTTTCATGCTGGCTCTAGTGGCATGACACGCACGCATAATTCTAGGTCTGGTTTCAATAATTAGTTTAATCATGGAGCAATGAAACAATTTTGGAGATGATAGGTACATTGAGGGAAATAAGTACAGATTTGGATATTTTGAGATCATTTGAAGCCCGAACCATGTAAAAGTGGGGCAGATAATTTGGGAAGTTAATAGGGTGGCAACAATTTGTTAAAGGAGAGTGCATCCCGAATGATTTGAAGCAAGCAACTTTGAGCTCAAATGCATCTCAAGTTACAAGATAAAGTCAAGGAAGTTTTCTCCGAATTGACGGAGGATATCCATTGTGAAAAAGGAATCACCCAACGAGGGTTCTGTACTTGATAAGGTGATAAAGAAAAATTGAAGGCATATCAGTAATATCAATATCGAAGCCGCAGAAGAAATGTTGTGTGTGATCTTCCTTTTTCATTTCAAGTTGCATGTGTTGTACTTGGTGTTCTTAAAGATCGGGATGCCCTCTTTCAGCTATCCAAACACTTTATATCCTTTGATACCCTTTTGAGCCTATACTGATTTCTTTGACCTCCCCTCTCTTGGAATCAAGCTAGAGTTAAAAAAAAGAAGAGAAGAGTTCATGTCCCCATAGGTTTATTTTGGAAAGTTTATTCCAGAAGGAAAATTCAAAAAAAAAAGAGAAAAATAGAGATAAAAAAAATAAAAAGAAGGAAAAAGAGAAAAAAGAAAAAGGAAAATAGTAACAAGAAAGTATCTTTATGAACTACGTTTGACCTGATTCTTGTCACCACACGATACGTAGGTAGCCTCACGGTTCGGTCATACCAAATAAAATATTTCATAATCCTACGAAGTTGAGAGTGGGGCAGTATTTCTTAGTAACTCCATCAAAAGAAAAGAAAAAAAGAAAGAATCAAATTCTCTTGTTTTAGAAATTGGGGCAAAGTTTTTAGAATGGGTTCCGAAAGTTGTCAATAAACTAACCCCATTTTCTTAGTTATTTTAAGCCTTTATCCTTTCTTTCTAACCATGTCCAAAAGCCACATTACCGTCCAAAAGACCTCCCAAATAGTCTTTAAGAGTGCTGAGTTTAGACATGTCAAGGGTATATGATGTTTTTACCATGGTTAATGCCTTGTAATATGCAGAATCAAAGAAAATAAGAAAAAAAGAACAAAATGAGAGAGTCTTATTAGTGAAAACCTTCACAGGCACCATAAGGCGATGGTGAGTTGAGAGAAAGAACAAAATGAGAGAGGCTTGATGGTGAAAACCCTTCGGGCCCTACAAGTCGAATATGGGTCGTGAATCAAATTGGATAATCAGAGCATTGAAGTCCAGTTTCACGGTTTAGCGGTATATCATGAGTTGAACATCAGGCTTGCTTGATTAGGCCACAGATGCATGTCATGGTCATTAGAGTCGGTATCCACATCTGATAAGATTCTACTTTGTAGTCTTCTTGTTAGGAATCATCTCTTTCTATTGTTCTTTACTCTATTCCTTTTGTCTTGTTTACTTCCTCTTTTCAGATACCACTTAAGTCGTATATTTTTGCTTTTCCACTGCCTTTTGTGTTGCTGGGAGGAGGAGGAGGTGGAGGGCCTCTAGATCTGGTATGATACGTTGATGAGGCCAGTATGAGTGAACCAACCTAAGTGAATGGGAATAATCAAAAATAAGAAAAAACAAAAAAGGTAACAAGTTAGTGAGGATTCTGAAATATTTGCAGTATTTAAACACATATTGCAAAAATGTAAATTCGTGTCTTAATTTAGGTAGCCTCGTTATGCCCGAGGTAGGCCTAGAGACAAATAAATTTGGAGAGCTTTAAATTCCAACAAATGCTTCATTTCATAATATAAAAATAGACGAATCCCAAAACAACACCAAGATAAAGAAAATAAGTCACTACTGGCACTTGGCCTTATTACATTTTAAGGAAAACGCAAATAAATCTAGCCTATTTGGTCCTAGAAGGACCTTCCATAGATTCTATCTTACGGACTCCATCATATAGATCCCCCAGCTCACGCATCCCTAGCAGTAAGTAGGCTCTGGCCAGATGTCCTCCTTCAACTCCTTTAGCGCTCTAGCAATTTTCAATCCTTTTTATGACTTTACCTTCCATATCCACGATTCCTCGCTCCAGATATTCCAGTTTCCTATTGGAAGCAACCGCCATTTATTTCCATTCCTCTATCAATCTCACATTCATCTCATGTATTTCCCAGTGCTCATTCTCAAAGTCGTGGACCCTCTTGCGTAGCCTGTTCTATTTGACTTGAGCTTCAGCTTCTTCATCTATGATTCTATTCCCTCGACCAGCCTCTAGTGTCACCATTCCTTTTAGATTTTTCTCTAACCATGTCGGGTAGAGAGTCTCACAGCCTGCATGATACCTATCTGGCTTAATGGTGTTCTTCTCCACAATGATTTTGCAATGCCACATCTGCTGAGCTTGGCACTTGTAAGGGATGATGTCGTCTTGAAAGTCTACCCTGAAATGACTTATCTTGACAATCCTTGGTACAACCTGTTTCCTACCTGCTTGACTCATAACTCAGATAGGGACATAGGGGTATATCCCTTTCAACCCGATCAACACCATGTGCGGAGCATCCCTAGATCTGATGATGAATTCGTCTGTTGGGAACCATTCAAGCATCCATTGCACCTGTTCCTTGGTCAGATTGTCGAAGAACCTACCCATTCTTTAGAACTTTCCAGCTGAGCAATCCTGTCTGGAATGTAAGTCATCCGCTTGGGGTGATGGAAGGAAATATGGTCGTTTCAAGCCCTTCGCGGAAATTGTTGGTGACAGTGACCCTTTTGCAAATGCTCCAACAACCACAACTGCAGCAACAAGTTAAAACCCTTGAAATGTTTGAACCCTCTTTGACAGCGCTCCAGAGCCCTGTAGATGTCGGCTATGGTCATGGGGACCGTTGTATATGTCTTTCCATAAATCCCTTCCATCAAAGTCTTGGCGACCATGGCCAATCTAGTGTGGATTCTTTTCTTTTTTTATTGGGAACACTATCAGGCCTAAGAAGCACACAATGAATACGAACAATCTGCGGTATATATGACCCAGAGAAGTGAAAGAGATCTCATCTTCTTAGGTACGGAAAGACTTGCTATGACTATACCTCTCATACAGGTATTCGAAAGGTATGTAATACTCCTTCAAGCACACTAGGTCGACATTCTTCTTCAGCCCTATCATCTTTAAAAATCCCTTGCTAGCACTGTTTTTTGGTACCAATAGCCCGGGACTATCCTAAGTCAACCCCACAAGCCCTCCAATTTCTTATAAAAATAGTGTCATTTCTATGTCACCAAAACGAAACACAGACCTCTCACTGTCCCAAAATAAAGTGGTAGCCTTTATCAACTTGTTGTTTGGCTCAATATCTAGCAGGGAAGGCAAGTTACCCAAGTACTTTCTCACATGTTTCTTTTCACTTGAGAAAAGGTCCTCCCATCAATATAGATAAAATGGTGGGATTTTTCCTACCATATCGAATATGGGGACCTCGTACCTCATTTTCTGCAAAATAAACAGGTTAGGCCTCACCTTACCAGACTCGACTATTTAT
This sequence comes from Nicotiana glauca, assembly GCA_026770625.1. Taxonomy (NCBI): domain Eukaryota; kingdom Viridiplantae; phylum Streptophyta; class Magnoliopsida; order Solanales; family Solanaceae; genus Nicotiana; species Nicotiana glauca. The sequence goes on from MU766352.1 coordinate 40,866, forward strand.
ATATTTACGATCAACATATTGGCATTTACTTCTCCAGATTAATGCACAGAATGTAGTTCTGCCCGTTGGGATTATAAAAACTCTATGGACTTTTGGATAAGGCTTATCTTAAAGGATCATTATATGGACAGCATGTTGATCCGACTAGATTTGACCATGATACATGTACAATTTTGACCAGAGTAAGGCTACTATGGGGTTTTAGACTGGTACCGTCAAGCTGAAAACTTGAGGGAAAAAGGCACGGAACTGTTGACTGCACCGCGGATCGACTGGTTTTACCGCAAATAAGAATTTTCAAATTTAAGGGTAGAAAAATAGGAAGAGCGCAACCACTCATTAAGCGTTGCTATAGGATTTGATAATATGATGTGGAGCATGATTTATGCAGCAATTAATAATATGTAGTCAAGTATTTGCATGTAGAAAGAATAAATATGGTATTTAAATAATTGAAAGACAATTACAGGAAAAAGAAACAAAAAGATAAGTCAATTTCAGGGATAAAGAATCATAAATGCATAAAAAAAACTGGGCAGTTAAATTCAAATAAGGGAGAAGGGTATGGAATAAAACATGCTTGGACTAATTCATAAGAATAAGTTCGTTATGGTAAGAGCCTAAAGGTATCCTCAGTAGAGTCGCCATGCTGTCGTGCCTCCTTTTTTTCCCTCCCTTTTTTATGGGGAAGAAAAGGTCCGAGTTTTAATATTTATGGGAGTAATAACTCATTTTCTTTTGGAAATTGGGTATTTTAAAGAGTTGCCACCTAACAGATTATGGTGTGTTAGGGCACCTAGAGTGATTAACTCTTGGATTGGTTTGCATTATTAGAGATTTAAGGTAAGGGCTCGAAATAACCTTGAGGGGAAGGTGTTAGGTACCCCTCTCGGTCCACAACTGTGGCCCCGGCCAAATTTATACTTATGAATTAGTCCTTTGACAAATAAGTACTTGAAACAAATGATTGCAAATAAAACATGTTGGACATTGTGTAACTCAGATAATAAGACAAAGAATTTGAACAAGTTATATAGAAAAGTAAGGTTTTAGGCAAAGGGATTTAAACAAGGAAGGGTCCTAGGTTGGTTAGCCTACAGGATCACCCCACGCAATGCCCGGTAAATACTCCTCAATGAGGGACCACACGTGATATTAACGCGTAGTCATCATATCCATATCTACCCATTATCACTCCTTAGAAGTTATTAAAGTGAGTTTTATTTAACAATACCTATGCGTGCTGTTACCCGTTCCTTCTTAATGGTCCTGTAGGAAATTAGGACCTCTACCTATAGGTAGTTCTAGACAGACCCTTAAGAATTAACGGAGAAAATACTAAGGCGACAAGCAAGAACACATGGGAATCTGAATAAAAGAAGCAAATAAGAGGCTCGATTTTACCTCCACAGATAAGGCATGTAAATAGTACAACTTAAACACAAAATAAGGGCAGTATTATTAAACAGGATCCTAAGACATGATGTCTAAGTGAATATCAAAACATAGAAGATAGGCAATTTATTTTATAAACTCAGAAGTAATGGCCCTATCAGTTTGCCTCCTGATTTTAAGCCCGTTAACCATTAAATAGTAAACACATAAAGAGGCAGTTTTCAATTTTATAAGGGTTGAATACGTAAGGCTTGTCTAGGCATGGGGTAGTACATAGTTGTTATCAGAACCATTAGAAGTTCAGAAGTCGTTTTTTTTCCTAAGAGCATGTTGTTCTAGGTGTTACAAAAATACAGGGATAATTACTAGTTTTACTTAAATAGGATAATTAGACGTGAGACTATTTTATATCCTTTTGTTATGCATCAGTAGTTTAACTAGGTGTGACTAAGCGAGTATGAACGAGATCCTAAACATTATCTAATATGCACATATAAGGTTCAGAATGGTTTATATGCAGAATGCCTAAAGCAGGATTTCTAAATGCACAGCAGGTTACAGCCAGTGGTGGACCCAGGATTTTTGTACAAGCGGGTTCAATCTAAGACCACGATAGTAAATTGTATAATAAACACCATTTGCGAAATGCTCTTTTTTTTTCCATCACATGGCTTCAAAATGAAGTCATATAATGTTTTTTATAAGCTCGGGAAACTTTTTTTTTTTTAAAAATCTAGATACTTTAAATGTTTGAAATTTATCTATATACATTATCAAATTTATAAAAGTGTTCAACCAACTTAAAAATTGCATTATAACTCTAAGAAATAAAACGTACAAAGTTACAAACACAACATGATAAAAAAAAATTTTAAACTAAACTAATTAATCCAAAATGATTAAAGAAAAAGATATTGTACGCCAAAATAAAATTTTGAGCATAACACAAATTAATAATTTTAATATAATATAAACTAAATTAAATTAAAAGATTACAAGTAATTTCAATACAACACTCTCATTTTTTTAGCAATACTTATAAAAAAAAAAGAACCAAAATTCACTTTATGAAAATCTTTAAATTTGTTTGAACTAAAATGAAGTTTAATAAGAATAGCAAGAAATCATAAGAAGAAGTAGAAAAACAAGGACAACAAAGGAACAACAAAGCAACATATATACTCCCCCACCATTATAATAGAACATGACGTGGATAATGAATTCAAACGTGTCTTAAAGATATACGTTTAGAAGCAAAGCTAAAAAGGGAATAATGCTTCAATTAAGCATTTTAGCCGGGGTTTGAACTGACAACCTTAGACTTACTTTGAATCCACTTGACCGTTACTCTGCAACTTCTATTTGTGGCAAGTGGATTCAAGTCTTAATATTTATTCCTTTTATGTATTTTTTTCTGAAATTCACAAGTAAAAATAATGAATATTTTCGATGAAGCGGGTTTAATTGAACTTCCTTCGCACAAGGTTGGTCCGCCCCTGGTTATAACATAATTTCAAAATATGCATAAGTAACAATTTATTTTAATGTTAGTGTTGTTATTTAGCTTAAAGCAGGATTGCTAAGTTATCAAAATAATATCAAATGAGATGTTAAAACAATAAACCTAGGAATGTGATATCTAATGCATGACATGCTTGTAATATACTGGTCTTAAACATGGATTCTAATGCAAATATGGGAAATGCAAACCTAAGTCATGATTTCTACCCATCATATTGATAATATATATGGCTACCCTCCCCTTTTCACTAGCCAAACCCAATATTCATTTATAAATATTTATTACAGACCAGCTGAATAAATTGCACAAATAGATTTAAAAAAAAGTTACACTATTGGGAGCCTGACACATGCCCAAATGATTTTCCCAAGCCTCCAACAGCCTCAAATGCCAATTCCATAGATAATATTATTGTCTAGGTGCGTCAGAGTTCCCTAAGAATTTCAAGGATCCTGGGCAGTGCTCACACCTAGACTTTCCATAACAGGGATTGAGTAAGTGCAATGTGGAAGGGCTAGCCTTAGTGTGCCAGAGTTTAGAGGGATCTCAGAAGGATCCCAAGGCAGTACACACACTGGAAGGGGCAGAACCTAGGACTTAGGAGTAAAGTAAGAGTGTTTGACATAGTTTTGAAAAGGTTATGACAAGAAAAAAATAGTACTTGATTGATTCAATAAGTAAAGAAGTTTTCTGAAAATAAGGACTGATCAGTAGTAAAACAGTTTGAAAACAATGTAAATATTTTTTTTGAAAACCAGCAAGCAAACAGGCTAGCTACAGAACAAATAGGTCCAGCATCACTTAACAACAGAATTCACATTGGAGTAGTGGGAATTGGAGATACACAAAATACATCAATGTCATAGTGAAGCACATAACAACAGGAACACAGAAGCTCTTCTAGAGTTTTATAGGATTAAAGAATTAGTCATACAACTGGAAGTAGAGACATAGAGCATGAATCACAAAATAACCATGTGGAAACATATTACACTGAATAAATTAAACATAGAAAAAGATTTGCTTAGAGATATTAGACAACTTAGCAAAACAGATTAAACCAAAACCTAAGTAAACAGATTGATCAAAACATGCTGACATACATAGGACAACTCAGGTTGAGGCATGCTAGATAAAGTAATAGGCAGATCCTTAGACATACTAACCACAAGTTAGACAGGACAGAATTCATACGTGCTAGTGATTAAGTAGTGTAGTTTAGTCATGCAAGGTGAAACAATGATTTAGACATGCTAGTTACACATTGAACAGCCAAATCGTAAGTAGGAACAAGACTGGAAATCAATGAACTATACAGTAACAGAACACATAGGGCTTTGGACTTGAAAGTGAATTAGGACATACCCGTTAAGGAGAGCAAACACAGAGTATAGAGCAGGTGTAGTGCAATAACTATCCATGGCTTGCAGCCAGCTAGTTTAGTTAAAGTAGCAAGTAACAAGTAACCAGTAACAAGAAAGAGCATAGAGCTTTTAAGTGTAAGAGAGAGTTATTGAACTAGAGTTCGTGTGTTGACTACTAATGAGAGAGCATATATATAGTAGTTCGAAACTAGGTAAAATCAGGAAAGAATCACAATTGTATAGTAGTTATGGAACTTAGAACCAATTAGAGCAAAATCAGTACAAGTACTCCCTTAATTAAGGGAATCAGTTCAAACAGTAAGAACAAGTAATAAATAAGGAAAGAAATCAATGTGTAACTGGAGTATAACAGACAAGGAAATAATTCAAACATAGTAGGCATAGAGTAACCAATTAGGGCTAGGTTCAGAAAAACTCTAATTAAGGAGATAGTTAGTAAGAATCAAGTAACCATGCAGACAAGGTAAGGGAAAACTAGTTTAGGCAAGTAAATCAATCACATTGAGTAGGAAGGTAAGAATCAGAGGTTTAAAGGAAAGTTTTCAAATCAAACCAAGAAACAGGGAATTCAGAATCAATCAAAGAGAAAGTCGTGAAAAGAGTTAGCGTTTAACATATAAATAAAGTAAGACATGGATAGTGAAGAGTCGATATATAACTCTAGCAAGCATGAAAGTTAAACAATACTGATTCAATGAGAAAGAGGCAAGTCTTGAACAGTCAAGATGAACACAAGCACATAGAATCAGTGTAAGTTAGACTAAGAAACTCAGTAGAATCATATCAAGGCAAGATACTCATGAGAAATTACAGAAACTCAAAAACGAGAACCAGTCAATAATGCTGATACACAGAACCAAACGAAGAACCCTAAAAAAATTAGGACTTTCAACATAGACGAGTTAAAGATGTAGTAAACTCATAGAATCAGTCAAGATATATGAGAAATAAAAATTTAAACACAAAGAATCAGTTAAACAAAGTTTTAAAAAGAAGTTCCGAAAACCCTAGTTTTAGAAGAAGATGAAAACACTTGAAATCATACAATTCTTGTAAAGAAACTCAAGGACAGTATAAAACATTCAAGACACAAACTCAAATTATCCTAGATCTGTACAGATCTAGGATGTATAGAAAATAAATTAGGTGTCACGCCCCGAACCTGGGGGCGAGACCAGCACCTAGTGCCTCACCTATCCTTGTGTACCAACTTGCAACTAAGGGACTCTGAACATATGATGTCATACTTTGGACATGGGCCACATTAGCAGACAACTGTGAATGCTGACTAAATGTTATGATAAAACCGGGCCGAAAAGGCCGTCCTAATTATTACAGCTGACAAACCAACCAAATATACATATATGGTCTGCATGCCCAACATACTGCACTGACTAACAGGATACATCTACAAGCCTCTACTGATGGATATACTATGATCGGAACAGCTCCCCGACCTACTCATAACATATATACATATATACACAAGATGTACATAAAGCTCTAGCCCGGCAACTCCGAAAGGCATGGAGCTTACCGATCAAGTTGAACTCGGGCAACACTTAACAAGAATGTCTATCCGCTGGTCTATTTGTACCTGCACGCATGAAATGCAGTGCCCCCAGAAAAGGGACGTCAGTACAAAATAATATACTAAGTATGTAAGGCAATATACTGAAAGTTGAAACTAAACTGATAATATAATGCCTGCAAGTAGCTGAAAGTCAAAGATAATGTGAAGATATGCTTACCCACTGATATTGACTCAACTTTCTTAATATAGTAAGTAAAATTGTTGTCCGGCCCTATAAGGCTTGGTATACATATATAACTGCTCTACCGTAGTAGGCTCGCTCATAGGCGTTCAGCCATACTAGGCTCTGTATCTCAACCAATTGGGCTCGCTCATAAGCGCTCGGCCACAGTAGGATCGGTATATATCCTACCATCTGATCAGAGGTTGTCAAATAGAGGTATGCCTATCGATTATAGCTCGATGGTAATGAAAATATTTTTAATATTGTACATATGTAAAATCTCTGACCTCTTGCCCGGAAGAAGAAAATACTCAAATGAATATGCAGCCCCGATAAGAAGAATATGATAACTTATAAAACTAGGAAAATATATGTAATTTGCGAGAAATATACGTAAATTTCGGGATATAAATATTTCTTTATGCCTCGCTATCAAATGTAAAAATAAAAAAATAAAAAAAAACTTTTACTTATGTTGATGCTTTATTTTTTTTAAAAAAAAAAATTATTTCTGTTATGCTTGTTTTAAAGGAATATATCTACTTTGTAGAAGTTCTAAATGCAATCTGCTTCCTAAAGGTTAAAGAAACTCATTTCCTTTTATATACAAATTTATACAAATATCTTATAGAAAATTCACGTTCACTCAAAAATGTATAGAATACAATTTTTCAACTATTATTAAATAATTACCTAAAAATTTTATTTGAAACAAATGATACAGTTTCTGTTATGAATAAGCATAACAAATATTGCCAAAGTTTTCCTCATAGATATTTATTATTCCTAGAAGAACACTGGTTGAATAGGATAAGCTTAAAAATCTAATTCGTGCGCGATTTATTTATGTGGGATTATGCCAAAATAAAAGGAGGGCTTAGCCTTAACATACTTGAAGTAGAGAAAATTCAGTATACTACTCTTGGAGAAGATTGCACGTATTCCTTTAGGACCGTAAAATTTTACGTTGCTATGATTCTACCAAATTCTCGTTGGAACCGTGTTGCTGCACGTTGGATTTAACTTAAAATCGCAGGAACTGAAATAGCTACTGCTCTTGAACCAAGAAATGAAAATGTTTCTATTGAAAATAGGTACTGTTCTCGGTTCATTTGTTTGGGCTTGGTTTCAACGTTTCTTTGGTTTCAAAGTTCTTAGGATTTAATCTTTAAATCAGAAGCAATGTTCTGTTGCAAGGTTAAGTTTTTAAAATGAAAATGAATTGAAGTTTGTAATTTAGAAAGCAAAGCAACGTTAATATCCAAATGAAAATGAAATGGGAAACACTTGATAAAGTCTTGGAAAGAATGGAAGAAACTTGTTATTCATTTTACACCTAATCAATGAATGACTTAGTCATTTCTTGATATTGTGGCTAGTTGCTACGTGGGGTGGGGTGGGATATTTAGTTTTTTATCCACTTATTAGTTAACTGGATAATGTCCTGTTACACGATAATTAATTAATTACCCGCATAATTTAAAAATTGCATCAAATTATTTAAAATTCTATTTATTTTTAAAATACTTCATATATACTTTATATATTATACTACCGTGGGCATATGGTACCTTGCATGGTACTAATTCATAATAATTGAGTATTATTGCTCGACCCGTATTTTTTTCAAATTGGTCACTTTCAACGAAACTCGTTTTCTTTAATCCGTGTACCCCTTTATCCTTCATAACACTTATTTATTGCTTGTTATAAATAACATAAATAAGTTATCGTCAAAATGAGCTCATCCCTAGTCTACGTCAATTAACTGAAGACAAAACTTTTAACGTACGAAAACGCGAGATGTAACATTAGGATTTTGAAAGAAACCCATATAGAGATGAAGAAACCTGTCTAGAAACCTAAGAATTGTAGCAAATATAGAATTATTTTGCTTGAAATCACACTGGAATAGCCAAGAACAAACAGGAGATGAACCATAGATGCAAGTCGGCATGCCCCTGGGCCCTTGAAGACCTTAGATAAGGCAAGCATGGCATGAGAGAAGCCATTGGAGGCTTAAGAGACGATGAAAGGTCCCCGGAGATGGCCGAAGATGGGAGGTCGACGGTTGAAGATTAGGGTTAGGTTGAGAGTATTTTGAGAGCAGAGAGGATTTTAGGATGACGGATGTAGAGAAATGGTTAGGGTTGGGGGTCGTTTGGAATTTAAAAGATAAGTTTTAACGAGGGCCGTTGATCTAAATTTGATGGGGTCTTGAGACGGGTAGGTGTAGTTAGGGCCTAGGTCGGGTAATTTGATCTGAAATTGGGCTGGGGTATTGGGTTGAATTGAGGTTGAAATACAATTTGGCTAAGTTTTAAATAGCCAATTTAACTCTATATAATTTATAGTAAATAATAGATGATTTTAAAAAAAAATAATTTCGTGTATTAAAATAATTTTTAATAGATATTTAACATTTTAAAAATATAGAAGATCATTTTATGCATATAAATATAATTATACATTAATAGGGCTATTATTGCAAATATATGCAAATTAGTTTTTAAAAATGCAAATGCAATTATAAAAAATACAATAAAATACTTAAGCACTATTTTGGCATAAATATAGGATTTAGATGGCTAAATTACCACAACAATAATTTGAAGGATAATTATTGAAAATTTTATAAGTAAAAGGGGAAGATATAAATCATTTTAAAGCCTTTAAAATTATAGAAAATTTATAAAAACCCTATGCATGCATATATGTGCATATATATGCTATTTTTGAAAGTATATATGTCTATAAAAATATATAGAGAAAAATTAGGTATCAACAAGACTAACCCTTGATTTCCTTGTGCAAGGAACAATGAAAGGAAGCAGTCAACAATGATTCATGGATAATAGATGTTCAAAGCACATGACTGAGAATACCATGGACGTCTTTTCACTAAAAGCCCTGCAAGGAGGGAGTGTATCATTTGGCAATGGAAAAAAGGGGTACATTCTCGGAGTTGGAAAAGTCGGGAAATCACTCACTCACTCAATTGAGAATGTGTACTATGTCAATGGACTTAAGTACAGTCTCTTGAGTGTTTCTCAAATCTGTGATAAGGAAAACAAGGTGGAGTTCTTGTCCAAGATATGCACAGTTACTAATCTAGTAACTGGTAAAGTGGTACTTGTGACCAAAAGATACAAGAACATCTATGTTTCTGATTTCGAGTCTATACAAAGTAGTCATCTGAGTTGCTTGAAAGCTATTAATAATGATGTTGAACTCTGGCATAGAAGACTAGAGCACGCAAGCTTCTCTCTTTTGAATAAACTAATTCGGAAGGACTTGATCCGCGGTCTTCCCATGTCAAAATTCAAAGAACGGAAAGTCTGTGATACTTGTGCTAGAGGGAAGCATGTGAAGTCCAAGCCCAAGAAAGATGTCAGCATCTCAAAGCCACTTGATCTTCTTCATATGGATTTGTGTGGCCCTATGAGAGTGCAAAGCAGGGGAGGAAAAAGATACATATTTGTGATAGTGGATGACTACTCCCGATTCACTTGGACTTTGTTTCTTAGAACAAAAGATGAAACCTTTGAGGTATTTGTGGCTTTTGTGAAGAAAATCTAAGTGAAGATGGAGTCTAGACTAGCTTGTATTAGATCAGATCATGGAACAAAATTTGACAATGCCAGATTTGATGAGTTTTGTAATGAAAATGGCATTACCCACAACTTCTCAACCCCAAGAAGTCCCCAGCAAAATGGAGTTGTGGAAAGAAAGAATATAACTCTTGAGGAATTGGCAAGAACAATGATGATCAATAGTGGGATTGCAAAGAACTTCTAGGATGAAGCTGTCAACACTGCCCGCTACTTAGTGAGCAGGTGCACGATCAGATCTCTCCTGAACAAAACCCCCTATGAGTTGCTGAACGGAAGGAAACCCGATCTGATCCGCCTAAGAACATTTGGGTGCAAATATTATGTTCTCAATAATGGAAAGGATCAGTTTGGTAAATTTGATTCCAAGAGTGATGAAGGAATCTTTTTGGGGTATTTTTCTCAAAGCAAAGCTTACAAGATATACAACAAGCGGACTCAATGTGTTGAGGAAAATGTTCATGTAATCTTTGATGAGTCCTATCCCTCGTATGAGAAAATCAAAAAGGTTGATCAAGATGGGGAGCCCTTACTGGTTCCAAGTGAAGTCATCGACATGACAAATGGAAAGATAGACATGATGAGTCAAGTGAAGAAGCCAAGTGGAGACAATGCAGCTTCTTTCTCACGGGAAGCAGGTAGCTCAATTACAACCACTGAAGCTGAAGAAAAAGTGGTTGATGCAGTGCAAGGTACTCCACAAGTAGCTGAGAGAAGAACACAAGGGAAGCAGTTAGACATACTCTGCTCCTCTACAAATGAGCCTCAAATGTCCAACTGGAAACACAAAAGCTCTCATCCTCTTGACAACATAATTAGCCCTCTAGATTCTAGAGTGCAAACCATATCAAAAGCCAGAAATTCACTTGCCTTCTCAGCCTTTCCGTCCCAAATAGAACCCCAAGAATATCAAGTAAGCCTTGAAGGATGCAGACTGGATTACAGCCATGCAAGATGAATTGCATCAGTTCAAAAGGAATAATGTATGGAACTTGGTACCCGAACCCTCAGATCAAACCATTATAGGAACTAGGTGGGTATTTTTGGAATAAGTTTGATGAACATGGAAACACTAAAAGGAACAAGGCTAGGCTAGTGGTTCAAGGTTACAATCAGGAGGAAGTAATTGATTATGATGAAACATTTGCTCTAGTTGCTCGCATGGAAGTTGTTAGGATCCTAATCTCTTTTGCATCTCATATAGAATTCACTCTATTCCAAATGGATGTCAAAAGTGCATTTCTGAATGGACTTCTTAGGGAAGAAGTCTATGTAAAGCAACCTCCGGGGTTTGAATGTCATGAACACCCTGAATATGTGTTTAAACTGGACAAAGCATTATATGGGTTCAAGCAGGCTCCTCGAGCTTGGTATAAAAGGCTGTCAAAGTTCCTCTTAGAAAATGGTTTTACGAGAGGGAAAATTGACAACACCTTTTTCCCGAAGAAATGGAGAGGAACCTACTCATTGTTCAGTTATATGTTGATGATATCCATTTTTGGGCAACAGCTGATTCACTGTGTGAAAAATTTGCAAAACTTATGGGAAGTGAGTTTGAAATGAGCATGATGGGGGAGCTGAATTTCTTCCTGGGTCTTCAAGTGAAGCAGTCCACAAAGGGTAAATTCATTTGTCAGTAGAAATACATCAAAGAGCTCTTGAAGAGGTTTGATATGGAAGCATCAAAGGTGATAGACACTCCCATTGCAACGGCTACTCGATTGGACATGGATGAGTCTGGATCTCCTGTGAATCAAACTATGTATAGAGGAATTATTGGGTCTCTTCTACCTCACTTCCAGCGGACCTGATATTGTCTTCAGTGTGAGGCTATGTCCAAGGTTTTAGTCAAATCCCAAGGAATCTCATCTGAAGGCTGCCAAAAGAATTTTGAGATATCATAAGGGAACACAAGACCTGGTTCTGTACTACCCCTCAGGTGAAAATTTTAATCTTATTGGGTATCCTGATGCTAACTATGCTGGTTATCGTGTGGACAGGAAAAGCACTTCTGGAATGGCTCATGTCTCATCTCATGGGGAACAAGGAAGAACAACTCAGTGGCTTTTTCAACAGCTGAAGTAGAATATATAGTTACAGCTGTGAGCACGTGATTTTTGCCCTATATATGAATTATTCCCAAGAAATTCAAACAAAATAATTTCTTTATTATTTTACAATTTGTTTTGTGAATTTTTATGTTATTTTCTGGAAATTATTGCATTTTATTTGTGCATTTTTAATCATATGAAAAATACAACAAAAAAACACATTTACATTTAAGATCTAATTTCATATTTTTAGGATTAATTAGGGTTAATTTGTTTTAAAACAGAATATGAAGGAAATAACAAAAATAGTTCACTTTTGCATTTTAATTATTTTAATTGTGAATTCATCACGAAATATTTTTTTAAACAATTTTAGGGGTTTAATTAGTTTAACTTTGAAATATAGTAGGGATTTTTGCATCTTTATAAAATCAGAAAATAATACAAAAATATAAAATGCAAAAACAAAGGAAAAGAAATAAAAGAGCAATTGAATAAAAGATAAGAAGGAATAAAAAGAGGGTTGTCTTCTTAAGAAACCCGAATTTAGGCCAAACATTGAGCCCAAACAAAAAACCCTTAAAACCCACCCATTCCAGGCCCATTTAAATCCCAAACCCGGTCCGCCTCAATGAAAATCAAATGACGTCGTTTATAATGAGTCAATCTCAGTCGTTCGTTCTCCATCATCTAACGGCTCAGATTCACTTAAGGGGTTTAGATAAAAGTATAATAATCTCTTTGTAAATTAGAGACCAAGTAGTCACCCTCCTCGTATGCCTGTAACATTCCGCCTTGAGCCGCCGGCTGGAGATCGTCTCCGCCGGCGGAGATGCTCCATTTCCTTCCGAATTTACACCGTATAATCCTTGTCTCATCACCTTTCCATTTCCAAGGTTAATTTCTCCCAAAACTCAGTCAATCCCTTCGAATATTAAATCCAAAAATCCGCCAAAACCCTATCGTCTCCAAACTTCGCCAAATTTACACCACACCCTCTCCTGGTTCCCTTCTTCTTGAATCCCTCATTAGTTTTCGTCAAACACCAACGGAACTGCTCGAATCTCAAACAAAGAGAAGGCAGAACTTTAAGAAGTTCGAGTTTGCTCAATTTTTGCCGAGTCCCTGAGTTCAGTGTTGGATTCGAGTCACGAAATAACGTGTTTGTTTGTTCTTTGATAAGAACAAACTATTTCGTTATTCCGAGGCTCGAATCGAGTACTCTAGTATCCGTTCCAGGCTATGTAGGTAAGGTCTTTTGGTCCTGCTTCATCACTTTACTCTTGTTAACTGTTATTTCTGCCAATTAATCGGTTTAGGACTTTGTTTTATTTTTTCTTCATTTTTTTTATCAGTTCGTTTTAATTGGTGTTTAATTAGATTAGTTCGTTGTTTGTTCTTCATTCTCTTTTGATTCATATTGGAAATTGGTTCGTCGATTCAACTGTGCTCGATTTGGAATTAAGCATATCATGACTAGTTAAAAGCATTTTTTCTATTTTGTTTAGTGATAGGTTAAGTTTTCCATATACAGTTATAGTCTAATAAGCTTGATTCTGTGTTTTAGTTAATTATTCATGGCCATTGGATTTAGGTTCATATCCGTTTAATTTGATCATTTAGGTGGTTTTGTTTGATTGATTTTAGTTTTTGTTTGTTTAAATCTAGTTAAATGGGTTGTTTGGTTATGGTTGTAGTAGGTTAGTAATTTAGATTCAAATGCAAGGGTAATATAGGATTTAGATAGAAAGAATCTTGGTAGCAACTAGTGGAAACTTCTGGAATATTTTGGATAGGGTTCAAGATAGAATTTTAGGAAGTTAGTATACTTACTTGAGTAAAAAGTCAGTAAATTAGGGACTATTAAAAAAATCTGAAATAAAAGAGGGGAAAAAGTGTGAACAAGATCTAGAAGCTTCCCCTTTAAGTTTGCCTATAAAAGGCATGCCTCTTTGCTTTAATAAACAAGTTTTGGAGCCATCAAAAATTCCCCCCAAAAGCTCTCTCTCTAATATTCAGATCTGCATTTGAAATTCAAATATACAAAATCCAAAACATTAGAAAAAAGAAAAAATCAAAAAACATTTACTATTTCATTGCCTATTTCAATCATTTTCAAGTTCCTTTTTGGTGTTCTTCGTTTCTGCTCTAAGCTCGAGTTCTAAAAGCATTTGGAGGCATTTAATGACCTGTTCGAGTGAATTTGGGGTCTACTTAGTTTAGATTCTGGTTGATTTTTGCTCCAGTGAAATTTTAGGAGCATTTTAAGTTCAATATCGAGTCAGTTGGGTGCTACGTCCCTGTGGTGTTTGTTTGGGTTTGTTGAAGTCATTTTGGGTCAAAATTACTCCAATTCGTTGCTTTGATTAGCTGCTGGATACCAGTTGTATTACCTGCTACTGATCTCTTCTCCTAGTTGTAATTCCAATTCCAGGTACACGCTCAAAACCACATTGATGTAACCACAACTTGGAATGAAATGCAATTGTATTGACTGATCTGTGTTCGTTTGTGTATATATATGGCCGTAATTGTTCGATCGATGAGTAGTGATGTATATTTGATTTGTTGGATTTGAATTGTATTAAGGACTGTTAATAAGGACCACTTCTTGACTGTTTTGACTGCTTCAGTAGGTGAACATCTAGCTATAGCTTCATTGTAATTCATACTCGCCTAGTTTAGCATTTTGTTTAAAGTTAAATCCGAAGTGGTATAGACGTATAACTGATTTGAGCCAGTATGTGATATTCGTCTCAGTCCTAGATTTAATCTGAGTGTGTGTCTTCAATAGCTTCGTATAGTACTAATTAATATTATCAGGTTATCAATAGTTTGCTTTCATTGTTATATAGTTAGATTTGAATGAAGTATGAATTAGCTTACCCATGCCAGTATTAATAAAATAGTCAGGTCAACTCGTACGTCCAAACTGTTGTAATTGATAACTGGAATTTCAATCTGTTAATGACTGTAGTGATGATAGACCCAAACTGGTTATTAAATTAATTGGATTGTCA
>MU766352.1:56948-85243 GCA_026770625.1 Nicotiana glauca
TATCTTTTAAAATCAGAATAGTATAGTGGTCTTATGAACGATTTTGAGTGCCCATTTGGTGTGATGTGGTATTAAAAGAGTGTGTCCATTTAGATATTGTCGCTGGGCTCACATTGGCCCCCAAAGGCACCTTAATTTTCCAATGATTCACGGAAGGGCATATATTTAGGCCCAAGGCCAATTTAGTTGAAATCTCGTGTGTTTGGACGGTTCCGGGGCCCAGCCCGCCCAGTTTCTGAACAGTGAGACCATGGTTGCTGTTCAAAGAATTTTGCTTTACTCGTTCTATTCGTGAGCTTAATTGTTTGGCATTGTGTTACTGGACTTTGAAACTTTTGCACATATTAGTCGATTAAGGTTATTTTTATTTTTAGAGACGACCTAAGTAGAAAATTGTAGTTTGCTCTGGGATTGACCTTTAAATAAGAAATGAAGAGACGAGCCTCGCCAAATAAAAATGCAAATTGCGGGGCCCTCATTAAAATGCTCAACTAAAAAATTGGAAATTCAGGATGGGCCGTTTAGCGAATTTCACGGCCTTCCCAAAAGATAATAATGCGTTAGCCACTTTAGGCGCGATTTTAATAAAATTACATTCCTAAACTCGGGTGTGTATTTCATGTGATCCAACTCAAAGACCAAAACATTGAATAAAATGTGTTTAGTATTGCGGGTGCATTTCATGTGACGCGATCCAAAGACACGTTTTAAACGACGTTCAACTTTCTTAAAAATTAAATAANGACAATATTTGGAAAGGAAATGGTTGTTCAAAATAGCTTTAATTTTGGCCAATCAGCCCGAACTACGCTGGTTTGATTCTCACTGGATGTGAGATACGTAGGCAACCCTCATCGGGTCCAACCACCCTTTTTCAAAAATGGCCAAACAAAACCAAAATTTTAATTTTTGTCAAAATAAGTCGGGTGACGCCATTCTTGTTGAAAAGAAAAATCGAATGTCCGGCTGTTTTTTTTACAAGAACAGCCACCCTGAGTTATTTCAAAACGATTTGCGGGCACAGCCTTAAACTCTCCCTTTCGGCAGTGCTGATAGGCCGTATTTGCAAAACCGAGTCTTTGTTCTCTTACGATAAATATTTTTGAAAAATAGCCACTTTTCTTTTAAAGTCAAAATAAGTCATTACATGGCCAATTTCCTTTAAATAGTCACGGTCGACATCGAAACCTTCTCAGTCTTGCGCAGGCCCATGGCGATGCCGAGTGATGCCCCGTGGACCCCAGGATTTGAAGCTTTGATGTATTCCTAGTCATCAAGTCTGCATTTTGTTTTTAAGTCAGTTTTGTAATTTTTCCCTTTTAGAAAAATAACTAGACTAGCATCGCTTGTAATCGGTGTTTATTAATAAAGATCTGAAAATTTCCAAAAATTATCTCTTTATTTTTGCATTTAATTTGCAAGAACTATGCTTGGTCTGATTCATGCAGGGTCATGATACGTAGGCAATCTCCATAGGATTCGACTATAACCAAAAGGAAAATGACAAAAACAAAAACACAACAAAAAAAAAGGAAAAGAAAAGAGAGGACAACAATGAAAAGGCCAAAAAGAAAAGAAAAGAGTGGGAAAACAAGAAAGGGAGAGAATAGGAATAAGAGAAGATAAAGACAAGAGTGAAAAGAAGAAAAAACAAGAAGGAAAAAGAATAAATACAAAGGAAGAGAAAGTTTGCAAAAGGCCGGGATGACGCATGCGACCGATCAAAAGTTGTTACCAATATGTTAAATGCCCTAACGCTAACGTGGTGGTTTCATTTTGTCATGTCATTCCAGAAAGGTGGTTGGTTTGTAGTTTTAAAATGGTAACTCACACAAGGACAAAAGGCAATGTCAAACAACAATAGAACTGAGTTGGCTAATACCGGTGCCCGACAGCAGTTGGATGAACGGGATGATGGGTTAGTTGAAGAGGTGCGGATGTTAAGACAACACATGGCGGACATGTATGAGGCCTCGATGATTGGGAAGGCACCACCCCCGCCACCACCTATCTTTCCAGATGTTGCCTTAATCCAAGCTCCAAACACAACGCCAGATAATCCTCCATATTCCCCGGATACACCCACTTATCACAATTTTCCCAACTACCCTAGTAACTCCATCACTCATCCTCTAGTTATATCTCCCCGAAATTACTCTCATGGCATATCTACTACCCCAAACAATGAATACCCACTCAAAGCTCACAATACCCAATATCACCCCCTAGAGGTTGCCCGCAAGGTCCTCGATTCATACAAGAAGAGTTCCCGGGATGAGCAGCTTCATGCTAGAAATGAAAGGGTTACGGGAAGAGAAGGGTGAGTTGGGATACCCAGGAAGTTGAAAAGCACAGAACAGTCCTTCAGGGACAAGCGAGGAGTGGACGGCCAGGGCAGCATGCCTGCAGGGTTCAAAGTATCAAAATTTAACTTGTACGATGGGCGTGGAGATCCGGTGGACCACCTAAGGGCCTATTGTAACGAAATGAGGATTGTTGGAGAGAAAGATGACGTGATGATGGCATATTTCAGTGAAATCCTAACAGGGGCAGTTGTGGACTGGCATACCCGTCAAGATGTTGATAAGTGGCTTACATTGGGTGACATGGCTCAATATTTTGTCCGATACTTTCAATGCAAATCGAGTGTTACCTTAGACCCCTCCTCGCTATCTAAGATGGAAAAGAGGCTGGAGGAAAGCTTTAATGAGTTTGGGCTCAGATGGAGGGAGCAAGATGCTCGAGCCAGTCCTCTGATTAGCGAAGAAGAAATGGTCAAGCCTTTTCTATAGGACCAAGGACCCAATTACTACAGTCATTTGATCCCGGCCCTGGGAAAGCCTTTCAATGATGTGTTAAAAATGGGGGAGCTAGTAGAAGAAGGAATCAAGTCAGGAAAAATCGTGAGTTGTTCGGAAGACATTCAGAACGTACCAGTAAGCTTGTGTGGAAAAAAGAGGAACAGAAAAGACGATCCGATAGGTTTTCCTGATCAACACTTCCAGCCTCGACATTGTCCCCATGGTTATCCTTGTGCATTAGATCACCATCCCCGACGCTACTTCTCTCCACAGAACTCCCAAAGTCGCCCATCACATTCCCAGTACGCAGCTCCTCAAAATGCGCATCTACCCCCACGAGATTACCAAATACACCCTGGATCAGGTTTTCATCCCAATCCAGCATTTAAGAATAAGAGGCTATGGAAGAAGCAAACCTTCACTCCGTTGGGGGAATCGTATGCCAGTCTGTTCCAGAGAATAAGGACATTGGACATGTTGAAGCCGATTAAGATAAAAACGTTGAACCCTCTTCCAAAGAATTTTGATCCTTCTCAAAGGTGCGCATACTGCTCAGGTGCCCTGGGGCACGACACAGAGAAATGTTGGAATCTAAAGAATGTAATTTAGAAGCTTATTGATACAGGCGACATTGTCGTGCAAAGTCCAGATGCAACAAACACTAGCCAAAATCCATCTCTGTGCATAATAAGACACATATGGTGGGTATGATTGATCGTGAGAATGAGCCGGCAGCAGAAACCCAGAAGCAGTTTGCTCAGGACAACGTGGTGAAGACTTGTGAAAATTCCAGCAATCTTGGTGTGTAACCCAGTGGCTAGGATGTCGTGCTTGGTAATTGGGAAGACGCTCCACCTCTCGGATTTTTGGTGGTTTATTTTGTTATCATTTCTATTGTCCGGGTTATTTCAGGGTTGTAATCCGGATATTGTCTTGTGAAACAAACCCTTCTATCCTTTCACTTTGCCTTGTCTGTCTAGTCGTAATAGTTTGTTTAGTGCTGTCTAGGTTTGTTCAAGGGCTGTAACTAGTTTAGCTTGCTTGTTTTGTGGTTTAAACCCTTTCACCGTCAATCTAATGCATTTCTCTGTTTCTCGCCATTTCTAGTCATTTCATTTAGTTCCCTTCTCCTGTTACAATTCTTTCATGCTGGTTCTAGTGACATGACATGCACGCATAATTCTCAGCCTGGTGCTTAAAAGTCAACATAGTAATGAAGCAATGAAACGATGTTGAAAATGTAAGGAAATTCGAGGGAAATAAGTAAAGGCATTTTGAGATCACTTCGAGCCCGAATCAAGTGAAACTGGGGGCAGATAGAACATAAAGAAGCACCGTTTAAAATGCATCATGATGCATCGGTTTGAAGCCAAAGGCAAGCTTGCCCCAAGCTTACAGGGACCGTTCGTGGTACCGAGATTGTTGTCCAATGGTGCTAGGTAATTGACAAATACAGAAGGCAAATATGTGAATCAATCAAAAGGTATTATGTGTGTTTCCCTCAGCTTGTTTAACTGTGTAGTTTGTACTTGGCATGTTTTGAAGATTGGAATGACGAAGGCATTTTGTTCTTCTATCTAAACACTCTATCCTTTGTTACCCCCTTTGAGCCTTATTTATTTTCTTTCATACCCCTATTTCGGAAAGATCAGAAACACAAGTGTAAAAGATAAGTAAAGGAAAAAGAGAAAGAAAACAACGAAAAGAGAGAGAATAAAAGGAAGAAGAAAAGAAAAGAAAAAAAAACAACAAAAAGAAGAAAACAAAAAAAAAAGAAAAAGAAAAGAAAAGAGCAACAACAAAAGTGGTTTCCTGAACTACGTTTGACTTGATCCCGAAAGGGTACGTAAGCAGCCTCTCTCTGAGGTTCAGTCACACCAAAATAAAATCCAAAGTCCCCCAAGAAAGAAACTAGGGCAGAAGTTGTGGTTGTTGTGGGAAATCTGATTCCGAAAGTTGTAATTTTGAACCCATGATGAAATTATTTTGAGCCTTTGATACCCTTCTTTCTATCCCCATCCAAAAGCCTGCGTTACGGTCCAAAGAAAGACCTTCTGATCATTCTTCAAGAAATGTTGAATCAAGCGAGCAGAGGTGAATAATATCAGGGGCAACACTCCGGTACAAGAAGCAAACACTCTGGTAGAAGAAGCAAACACCCCTATGCAAGAAGAAAAATGATGAAAATGAGAGAGTCTTGTTGATGAAATCCTTCGCGGATACCCCAAGGAAATGAAAGATGAGAGAAATCAAATTGAGAGAGTCTTATTGGTGAAAACCTTCACAGGCACCATAAGGCAACGGTGAGACGAGAGAAAATTAAAATGAGAGAGGCTTGATGGTGAAAACTCTTCGGGCACTATAAGTCGAATAAGGATTGTGAATCAGATCGGGCAAGTAGAGTAAAAGGTACAACGAGAGCTGAACATCATATTTGCTAAACAGAATAGGCCGCCAATGTATGTCAAGGTCATTAGAGTCGGTATCCACATCCGATAGGTTTCTAATTCGTAGTTTTCTTGTTAGGAACCATCTATTTCATTGTCCTCCTACTATATTCCTTTTGTCCTATTTACATCCTTTTCTTGAGTCTGTCTGGTCAAAACAAGTGAGAAATGACTTTAAAATCTGATACCAAGCTTTCCAATTAAACAAAACAGGATCTGGTGAACACATCAAGGTTTCAAGTCAGGAGAAAACAGCAGGCCCAATGAGTTAGCCCCAATCAACATACTTTGGGATTCGTGTGAAATACAAGAACGGGGTTTTGCATGTATCAATGCATGAACAATGCAACAAGATGGAAGGGGTTTGGTGAATGGATCAAAGATATTGGTTATGGTAGGATTGACAAAAAGATGGTAGACCAGTGACAAGCAAAACGGAAATCAAAGGTGATAGACCCCAAGGCCAGGGCCAGTGGGTTAGATCAAGAAAGAGCAACATGTACACTGAAGATGGTAACAATCAACATGTTTTAGGGACCATGTGAAACACAAAGGTTTGGCAAATGTCAGTATGAGCGATGCAACAGGAGGGTATTGGGTTTGGACGAAAAGAGGTATTTTCTGGGAAGTGGTTAGTCCAATAAACAAGCAAGATCTTCGAAGGGAATCAGTTACCATGATGAGTGAAGGAGCAATAAAAGTGGGGGGAGATGCCAATCCATGCAATACAACAAATAGAGGATATCGGGTCCGAACGGAGGAGGCATTTTATGTGATGAAGATGAAAGAGAAAGGGGTCTAGTCTGGAAACAAGCAAGGTCTTCCAGTGGACATCAATCTTCTTGGGAAGCGAAGGGGCAACCGCCCTCAAAGTTCAAGACCATAAACTAACCACCCCATTTTAAATTCACAGGTTTTCTTTAAACTAACCACCCCATTTTAAAAGCAGTGCAAGAAAGTCGGTGCAATAATAGGAAGGAAATGAAAGGAAGAAAAGGAAGAAGAGGAAAGTCGACAAAAGGGAAGTTTCTCAAATCTTTGCCCTTGCCTATCTTGCTAGTATGCATAAAATGCTGCCATTGCTTTTCACATTTTTAGTCTGATGAAAGATAATAACAGAAACCTAGTCTGATGAATTTTCTCCCAGGATAAAAATCTTAGTTAAATAGTTTCACTCACAAGGGGCGTACATGCCAACCAAGTCTTTAGTTTTACTCTCACAATCGTATCAATAGCTTAAGTAACAACTTTCAAGTTTTCCCAGTTACCAAACTGGGGCAGAAAATTTTCTTTGTTTTCCTATTTTGTTGCAGTCAGGAGCCCACTTGGAGAACAAGGGAATACTTTTCAAGTTCAGCAATCAAGCGCCCACCTAGAGAACAAGGGAATACTTTTCAAGTTTCAGCAGTCAGGCGCCCACCTGGAGAACAAGGGAAGTACAATTCAATTTTAGCTTTTAATTTTTAATATTTGATAGCATGCTGTACCCAGTTACCAAACTGGGGCAGAAAAGTTTCTTTGTTTGTCTATTTTGTTGTAGTCAGGAGCCCACATGGAGAACAAGGGAATACATTTCAAGTTTCAGCAGTCAGGAGCCCACCTGGAGAACAAGGGAATACATTTCAAGTTCAGCAGTTAGGCGCCCACCTGGAGAACAAGGGAAGTACAATTCAAACTTTAGCTTTTAATAATTAATATTTGATAATACGCTGTACCTAGCCACCAAACTGGGGCAAAAAATTATCTTTGTTTGTCTATTTTTGTTGCAGGAGCCCACCTGGAGAACAAAGGAATACTCTTCAAGTTCAGCAATTAGGAGCCCACCTGGAAAATAAAGGAATACTTTTCAAGCTTCAGCAATCAGGCGCCCACCTGGAGAACAAGGGAAGTACAATTTAAATTTTAGTTTTTAATTTTAATATTTGATAACATGATGTGCCCAGTCACCAAACTGGGGCAGAAAGTTTTCTTTGTTTGTCTATTTTGTTGCAGGCAGGAGTCCACCTGGAGAACAAGGGAATACTTGTCAAGCATTGCCGTCAGGAGCCCACCTGGAGAACAAGGGAATACTTTTCAAGCGTCAGCAGTTAGGATCCCGCTTAAAGAATAGAGGCACATATTTCGAACTTCAGCAGTCAAGCCTCACTCGGAGAAATGGCAAAACATCCCCGATCACAATGCAAGGCAACAACACAAGAAGTCCAGTGGAAAAATAAAAGTTCAAGGCAACACAAGAGCAAGTTTGAATACATAGATAGGACTATTTTTGTAATTCATAAATCATAGCTTAGGCTAGCTTCTTTTTATTTGGACATGGTGTAATAAGGGAGGTCAGCAAGCAGTAGCAGCAACAATCGCAGTGAAATCACAGCTCCTGGTAGTCCCAGCAACCAGACACTCCCGAACTACACTGATTTGATTCCTGTTTAGCCCAGGATATGTAGGCAACCTTTGAAGCATCGTGCGGTCAACTCTTTCAAAATTTCTTCACACGAAATATTCAAACGGGCAAAAATCGCTTGTTTTTGCTCACTTATCTTTGCCTGAAAACTTTTAATGTTCCCGAGAAAAGAGGGGTCAGCACGTGATTTTTGCCCTATATATGAATTATTTCCAAAAAATTCAAACAAAACAATTTCTTTATTATTTTACAATTTTTTTTTTGTAAATTTTCGTGTTATTTTTTGGTAATTATTGCATTTTATTTGTGCATTTTTAATCATATGAAAAATACAAAAAAAAATACATTTGCATTTAAGATCTAATTTCATATTTTTAGGATTAATTAGGGGTTAATTTGTTTTAAAACAGAATATGAAGGAAATAAAAAAAATAGTTCACTTTTATATTTTAATTGTTTTAATTGTGAATTCGTCACAAAATAGTTTTTAAACAATTTTAGGGATTTAATTAGTTTAACTTTGAAATGTAGTATGGATTTTTGCATCTTTATAAAATCAAAAAATAATACAAAAAAATAAAATGCAAAAATAAAGGAAAAGAAATAAAAGAGCAATTGAATAAAAGATAAGAAGGAATAAAAAGAGGGTTGTCTTCTAAAGAAACCCGAATTTGGGCCAAACATTGAGCCCAAACAAAAATCCCTTAAAACCCACCCATTCCAGGCCAAATTTAAATCCCAAACCCGGTCCGCCTCAATGAAAACCAAACGATGTCGTTTATAATGAGTCAATCTCAGCCATTCGTTCTCCATCATCTAACGGCTCAGATTCACTTAAGGAGTTTAGATAAAAGTGTAATAATCTATTTGTAAATTAGAGACCAAGTAGTCACCCTCCTCGTACGCCTATAACATTCTCGTGAGCCGCCGGCCGGAGATCGTCTTCGCCGGCGGAGATGCTCCATTCCCTTCCAAATTTACACCCTATAATCCTTGTCTCATCACCTTTCCATTTCCAAGGTTAATTTCTCCCAAAACTCAGTAAATCCCTTCGAATATTAAATCCAAAAATCTGCCAAAACCCTATCGTCTCCAAACTTCACCAAATTCACACCACACCCTCTCCTGGTTCCCTTCTTCCTGAATCCCTCATTAGTTTCCATCAAACACCAACGGAACTGCTCGAATCTCAAACGAAGAGAAGGCAGAACTTTAAGAAGTTCGAGTTTGCTCAATTTTTGCCGAGTCCCTGAGTTCAGTGTTGGATATGAGTCACGAAATAAGGTGTTCGTTTGTTCTTTGATAAGAACAAACTATTCCGTTATTTCGAGGCTCGAATCGAGTTCTCCAGTCTCCATTCCAGGCTATGTAGGTAAGGTCTTTTGGTCTTGCTTCATCACTTTACTCTTGTTAACTGTTATTTCTGCCAATTAATCGGTTTAGGACTTTGTTTTATTTTTTCTCCATTTTTTTATCAGTTCATTTTAACTGGTGTTTAATTAGATTAGTTCGTTGTTTGTTCTTCATTCTCTTTTGATTCATATTGGGTAGTGGTTCGTCGATTCAACTGTGCTCGATTTGGAATTAAGCATATCATGACTAGTTAAAAGCATTTTTTCTATTTTGTTTAGTGATAGGTTTAGTTTTCCATATAAAGTTATAGTCTAATAAGCTTGATTCTGTGTTTTAGTTAATTAGTCATGGCCATTGGATTTAGGTTCATATCAGTTTAATTTGATCATTTAGGGGGTTTTGTTTGATTGATTTTAGTTTTTGTTTGTTTAAATCTAGTTAAATGGGTTGTTTGGTTATGGCTGTAGTAGGTTAGTAATTTAGATTCAAATTCAAGGGTAATATAGGATTTAAATGGAAAGAATCTTGGTAGCAACTAGTGGAAACTTCTGGAACATTCTGGATAGGGTTCAAGATAGAATTTTAGGAAGTTAGTATACTTACTTGAGTAACAAGTAAGTAAATTAGGGACTATTAAAAAAATCTGAAATAAAAGAGGGGAAAAAGTGTGAACAAGATCTAGAAGTTTCCCCTTTAAGTTTGCCTATAAAAGGCATGCCTCTTTGCTTTAATAAACAAGTTTTGGAGCCATCAAAAATTCCCCCCAAATGCTCTCTCTCTAATATTCAGATCTGCATTTGAAATTCAAATATACAAAATCCAAAACATTAGAAAACAGAAAAAATCAAAAAACATTTACTATTTCATTGCCTGTTTCAATAATTTTCAAGTTCCTTTTTGGTGTTCTTCGTTTCTGCTCTAAGCTCAAGTTCTAAAAGCATTTGGAGGCATTTAATGACCTGTTCGAGTGTATTTGGGGTCTACTTAGTTTAGATTCTGGTTGATTTTTGCTCCGGTGAAGTTTTAGGAGCATTTTAAGTTCAATCTCGAGTCAGTTGGGTGCTACGTCCCTGTGGTGTTTGCTTGGGTTTGTTGAAGTCATCTTGGGTCAAAATTACACCAATTTGTTGCTTTGATTAGCTGCTGGATACTAGTTGTATTAACTATTGTTGATCTCTTCTCCTTGTTGTAATTCCAATTCCAGGTACACGCTCAAAACCACATTGATGTAACCAAACCTTGGAATGAAATGCAATTGTATTGACTGATCTGTGTTCGTTTGGGTATATATATGGCCGTAATTGTTCGATCGATGAGTAGTGATGTATATTTGATTTGTTGGATTTGAATTGTATTAAGGACTGTTAATAAGGACCACTTCTTGATTGTTTTGACTGCTTCAGTAGGTGAACATCTAGCTATAGCTTCATTGTAATTCATACTCGCCTAGTTTAGCATTTTGTTTAAAGTTAAATCCGAAGTGGTATAGACGTATAACTGATTTGAGCCAGTATGTGATATTCGTCTCAGTCCTAGATTTAATCTGAGTGTGTGTCTTCAATAGCTTCGTATAGTACTAATTAATATTATCAGGTTATCAATAGTTTGCTTTCATTGTTATATAGTTAGATTTGAATGAAGTATGAATTAGCTTACCCATGCCAGTATTAATAAAATAGTCAGGTCAACTCGTACGTCCAAACTGAGGTTCGTTTGTAATTGATAACTAGAATTTCAATCTGTTAATGACTGTAGTGATGATAGACCCAAACTGGTTATTAAATTAATTGGATTGTCAACACAT
Organism: Nicotiana glauca; assembly: GCA_026770625.1. NCBI lineage: Eukaryota > Viridiplantae > Streptophyta > Magnoliopsida > Solanales > Solanaceae > Nicotiana > Nicotiana glauca. The sequence goes on from MU766352.1 coordinate 67,755, forward strand.
TGCGTATCTTTTAAAATCAGAATAGTATAGTGGTCTTATGAACGATTTTGAGTGCCCATTTGGTGTGATGTGGTATTAAAAGAGTGTGTCCATTTAGATATTGTCACTGGGCTCACATTGGCCCCAAAAGGTACCTTAATTTTCCAATGATTCACGGAAGGGCATATATTTAGGCCCCAGGCCAATTTAGTTGCAATCTCGTGTGTTTGGACGGTTTTGGGGCCCAGTCCGCCCAGTTTCTGAATAGTGAGACCATGGTTGCTGTTCAAAGAATTTTGCTTTACTCGTTCTATTTGTGGGCTTAATTGTTTGACATTGTGTTACTGGACTTTGAAACTTTCGCACATATTAGTCGATTAAGGTTATTTTTATTTTTAGAGACGACCTAAGTAGAAAATTGTAGGTTGCTCTAGGATTGACCTTTAAATAAGAAATGATGAGACGAGCCTCGCCAAATAAAAATGCAAATTGCGGGGCCCTCATTAAAATGCTCAACTAAAAAATTGGAAATTCGGGATGGGCCGTTCAGCGAATTTCATGGCCTTCCCAAAAGATAATAATGCGTTAGCCACTTTAGGCGCGATTTAATAAAATTATATTCCTAAACTCGGGTGTGCATTTCATGTGACTCAACTCAAATCCCAAAACGTTGAATAAAATGTGTTTAGGATTGAGGGTGCATTTCATGTGACGCGATCCAAAGATACGTTTTAAACGACGTTCAACTTTCTTAAAAAATTAAATAATAAGCGGTTAAAAGTTAAAATCGGCACATAGGTTCATCATGTAATAAAATCAGATAAATAAGCTAAATGCGACAGTTGAGCGACCGTGCTAGAACCATAGAACCCGGGAATGCCTAACACCTTCTCCCGGTTAACAGAATTCCTTACTCGGATTTATGGTTCGCGGACTGTTAACAGAGTCATATTTTCCTCGGTTCGAGAATCAACCGGTGACTTGGGACACCATTAATCTCCCAAGTGGCGACTCTGAAATTTTAATAATTAAATCCCATTCTGATTGTCCTTTAAGTGGAAAAACTCCTTTGTGCCCATGCGGGTGTAGTAAAAAAGGAGGTGTGACAGCTCTAGCGACTCTGCTGGGGACAAAAATCCAGAACTTTTGGTTCAGGGTTCAGAATTCGAGCTTAGATAAATTGTTATAGTTGGCTTTATCTGATTTTGCTGCATGTTCCATGCCTTATATGCTAAATGTTTTACCGCTTTAATATTTATTGAACTGTATATAAATTGTCGCGAATCCCTCCCTCTTTCTGCGTCTTCTACATCATGGAGAAGGGTGCACTTTGTGTAGTTTCTCTTCTGTTTAGAGTCTTTCTCAATTTAGAATGAGGTTGGATAAGTTGCAAAGCCGGCGGAGCTTCTGTATCCCCAGTACGCTGCCTACCCCTCGGCCCGAGTTGTCCGCTCGGGTAAGCCATGTCTAGATCAATAAACCTAAGGTTTAAACCTAGAATAACAATAAACTCATGTCGGATCCCTAGTATGATGCTTGTTTGCATCATGTACATTTGACTTAGGGGACACAACACAGTGGTTGGGTCCATCTAGGACAGGTGACCTGAATTGATATGATCATCCTGATGCATCTTACGTGCTACGTGCGCATTTATTTGCTCGGCTTCGCATGTTGACCGGCTTGTATACAATGAGTGAAAAATTATGAAAAATAGCAGTATTAGGATTAAGTGAGGGTAATCATGTGTTTGAAAAACCAATGCCCAAATAGCACCGAAACGCTGCCGGATTTTTGAAAAAAGAAAAAAAAGGAAAAAAAGACAATATTTGGAAAGGAAATGGTTGTTCAAAATATCTCTGATTTTGGCCAATCCTCCCGAACTACGCTGGTTTGATTCTCACCAGATGTGAGATATGTAGGCAACCCTCATCGGGTCCAACCACCCTTTTTCAAAAATAGCCAAATAATACAAAAATTTTAATTTTTGTCAAAATAAGTCGGGTGACATCATTATTGTTGAAAAAAAAATCGAATGTCCCCAAAAGGGCGCCGCAAGGCTATTTTTTTTACAAGAACAGCCACCCTGAGTCATTTCAAAATGGTTTGCGGGCACAACCTTAAAATCTTCCTTTCGGCAGTGCTGATAGGCCGTATGTGCAAAACCGAGTCTTTGTTCTCTTACGATAAATATTTTTGAAAAATAGCCACTTTTCTTTTAAAGTCAAAATAAGTCATTACATGGCTAGTTTCCTTTAAATAGTCACGGTCTACATCGAAACCTTCTCAGTCTTGCGCAGGCCCATGGCGATGCCGAGTGATGCCCCGTGGCCCCCAGGATTTGAAGCTTTGATGTATTCCTAGTCATCAAGTCTGCATTTTTATTTTAAGTCGGTTTTGTAATTTTTCCCTTTTAGAAAAATAACTAGTCTAGCATCGCTTGTAATCGGTGTTTATTAATGAAGATCTGAAAAATTCCAAAAATTATCTCTTTATTTTTGCATTTAATTTGCAAGAACTACGCTTGGTCTGATTCAGGCAATCTCCATAAGATTCGACCATAACCAAAAGGAAAAAGACAAAAATAAAAACACAACAAAAAAAAGGAAAAGAAAAGAGCGGACAACAATGAAAAGGCCAAAAAGAAAAGAAAAGAGCGGAAAAACAAGAAAGGGAGAGAATAGGAACAAGAGAAGACAAACACAAGAGTGAAAAGAAGAAAAAACAAGAAGGAAAAAGAATAAATACAAAGGAAGAGAAAGTTTGCAAAAGGCCGGGATGATGCATGCGATCGATCAAAAGCTGTTACCAATATGTTAAATGCCCTAACGCTAACGTGATGGTTTCATTTTATCATGTCATTCCAGAAAGGTGGTTGGTTTGTGGTTTTAAAATTGTAACTCACACAAGGACAAAAGGCAATGGCAAACAACAATATAACTGAGTTGGTTAATACCGGTGCCCGACAACAGTTGGATGAACGGGATGATGGGTTGGTTGAAGAGGTGAGGATGTTAAGACAACACATGGGGACATGTATGAGGCCTGGATGATTGGGAAGGCACCACCCCCGCCACCACCGATCTTTCCAGATGCTGGGCTTACCCAAGCTCCAAACACAATGCCAGATGATCCTCCATATTCCCCAGATACACCCACTTATCACAATTTTCCCAACTACCCTAGTAACTCCATCACTCATCCTCTAGTTACATCTCCCCGAAATTACTCTCATGGCATATCCACTACCCCAAACAATGAATACCCACTCAAAGCTCACAATACCTAATATCACCCCCCCAGAGGTTGCCCGCAAGGTCCTTGATTCATACAAGAAGAGTTCTCGGGATGAGAAGCTTCATGCTAGAAATGAAAGGGTTACGGGAAGAGAAGGGCGAGTTGGGATACCCAGGAAGTTGAAAAGCACAGAACAGTCCTTCAGGGACAAGTGAGGTGTGGACGGACAGGACAGCATGCCTGCAGGGTTCAAAGTATCAAAATTTAAATTGTACGATGGGCGTGGAGATCCGGTGGCCCACCTGAGGGCCTATTGCAACGAAATGAGGATTGTTGGAGAGAAAGATGACGTGATGATGGCGTATTTCAGTGAAAGCCTAACTGGGGTAGCCCTAGACTGGCATACCCGTCAAGATGTTGATAAGTGGCTTACATTGGGTGACATGGCTCAAGATTTTGTCCGATACTTTTAATGCAAATCAAGTGTTACCTTAGACCGCTCCTCTCTATCTAAGATGAAAAAGAGGCTGGAGGAAAGCTTTAATGAGTTTGGGCTCAGATGAAGGGAGCAAGATGCTCGAGCCAGTCCTCCAATTAGCGAAGAAGAAATGGTCAAGCTTTTTCTACAGGCCCAAGGACCCACTTACTACAGTCATTTGATCCCGGCCCTAGGAAAGCCTTTCAATGATGTGTTAAAAATGGGGGATCTAGTATAAGAAGGAATCAAGTCAGGCAAAATCGTGAGTTGTTCGGAAGCCATTCAGAACGTACCAGTAAGCTTGTGTGGAAAAAAGAGGAACAGAAAAGACGATCCGATAGGTTTTCCTGATCAACACTTCCAGCCTCGACATCGTCCCCATAGTTATCCTTATGCATTAGATGACCCTCCCTGACGCTACTTCTCTCCACAGAACTCCCAAAGTCGCCCATCACATTCCCAGTACCCAGCTCCTCAAAATGCCCATCTACCCCCACGAGATTACCAAATACACCCTGGATCAGGTTTTCGTCCCAATCCAGCATTTAAGAATGAGAGGCTATGGAAGAAGCAAACCTTCACTCCATTGGGGGAATCGTATGCCAGTCTGTTCCAGAGGTTAAGGACATTGGACATGTTGAATCCGATTAAGATAAAAACGTCGAACGTTTTTCCAAAGAAGTTTGATCCTTCTCAAAGGTGTGCATACTACTCAGGTGCCCTGGGGCATGACACAGAGAAATGTTAGAATCTGATGAATGCAATTCAAAAGCTTATTAATGCAGGCGACATTGTCGTGCAAAAGTCCAGATGCAACAAACAATAGCCAAAATCCATCTCTTGTGCATAATAAGACACATATGGTGGGTATGATTGATCGTGAGAATGAGCCGGCAGTAAAAACCCAGAAGTAGTTTGCTCAGAACAATGTGGTGAAGACTTGTGAAAATTCCAGCAATCTTGGTGTGAAACCCAATGTCTACGATGCCGTGCTTGGTAATTGGGAAGACGCTCCACCTCTTGGAGTTTTGGTGGTTTATTTTGTTGTCATTTCTGTTGTCCGGGTTATTTCAAGGTTGTAATCCGGATATTGTCTTGTGAAACAAACCCATCTATCCTTTCACTTTGCCTTGTCTGTCTAGTCGTAATAGTTTGTTTAGTGCTGTCTAGGTTTGTTCAAGGGCTGTAAATGAGAGAAAATTAAAATGAGAGAGGCTTGATGGTGAAAACTCTTCGGGCACTACAAGTCGAATAAGGATTGTGAATCAGATCGGGCAAGCAGAGTAAAAGGTACAACGAGAGCTGAACATCATATTTGCTAAACAGAATAGGCCGCCAATGTATGTCAAGGTCATTAGAGTCGGTATCCACATCCGATAGGTTTCTAATTCGTAGTTTTCTTGTTAGGAACCATCTATTTCATTGTCCTCCTACTATATTCCTTTTGTCCTATTTACATCCTCTTCTTGAGTCTGTCTGGTCAAAACAAGTGAGAAATGACTTTAAAATCTGCTACCAAGCTTTCCAATTAAACAAAACAGGATCTGGTGAACACATTAAGGTGGCAAGTCAGGAGAAAACAGCAGGCCCAATGAGTTAGCCCCAGTCAACATACTTTGGGATTCGTGTGAAATACAAGAACGGGGTTTTGCATGTATCAATGCATGAACAATGCAACAAGATGGAAGGGGTTTGGTGAATGGATCAAAGATATTGGTTGTGGTAGGATTGACAAAAGGATGGTAGACCAGTGACAAGCAAAACAGAAATCAAAGGTGATAGACCCCAAGGCCAAGGCCGGTGGGTTAGATCAAGAAAGAGCAACATGTACACTGAAGATGGTAACAATCAACATGCTTTAGGGACCATGTGAAACACAAAGGTTTGGCAAATGTCAGTATGAGCGATGCAACAGACAGAGGGTATTGGGTTTGGACGAAAAGAGGTATTTTCTGGGAAGTGGTTAGTCCAATAAACAAGCAAGATCTTCGAAGGGAATCAGTAATCATGACGAGTGAAGGAGCAATAAAAGTGGGGGGAGATGCCAATCCATGCAATACAACAAATAGAGGATATCGGGTCCGAACGGAGGAGGCATTTTATGTGATGAAGATGAAAGAGAAAGGGGTCTAGTCTAGAAACAAGCAAGGTCTTCCAATGGACATCAATCTTCTTGGGAAGCGAAGGGGCAACCGCCCTCAAAGTTCAAGACCATAAACCAACCACCCCATTTTAAATTCACATGTTTTCTTGGTTTGAAACAGGAACAAAAGCAGTGCAAGAAAGTCGGTGCAATAATAGGAAGGAAATGAAAGGAAGAAAAGGAAGAAGAGGAAAGCCGACAAAAGGGAAGTTTCTCAAATCTTTGCCCTTGCCTATCTTGCTAGTATGCATAAAATGCTTGAAGACATCACAAGAGCAAGTTTGAAGACATAGATAGGACTATTTTTGTAATTCATAGATCATAGCTTAGGCTAGCTTCTTTTTATTTGGACATGGTGTGATAAGGGAGGTCAGCAAGCAGTAGCAGCAACAATCGCAGTGAAATCACAGCTCCTGGTAGTCCCAGCTACTAGACACTCCCGAACTACACTGACCTAATTCCTGTTTAGCCCAGGATATGTAGGCAACCTTTGAAGCAGCGTGCGGTCAACTCTTTCAAAATTGCTTCACATGGAATATTCAACGGGCAAAAATCGCTTGTTTTTGCTCACTTATCTTTGCCCGAAAACTTTTCATGTTCCCGAGCAAAGAGGAGCAGTTGTGAGCACGTGATTTTTGCCCTACATATGAATTATTCCCAAACAATTCAAACAAAACAATTTCTTTATTATTTTACAATTATTTTTTTTGTGAATTTTCGTGTTATTTTCTGGTAATTATTGTATTTTATTTGTGCATTTTTAATCATATGAAAAACACAAAAAAAATACATTTTTTTTAAGATCTAATTTCATATTTTTAGGATTAATTAGGGATTAATTTGTTTTAAAACAAAATATGAAGAAAATAACAAAAATAGTTCTCTTTTGCTTTTTAATTATTTTAATTGTGAATTCATCACGAAATAATTTTTAAATAATTTTAGGGGTTTAATTAGTTTAACTTTGAAATATAGTAGGGATTTTTGCATCTTTATAAAATCAGAAAATAATACAAAAATACAAAATGCAAAAACAAAGGAAAAGAAATAAAAGAGCAATTGAATAAAAGATAAGAAGGAATAAAAAGAGGGTTGTCTTCTTAAGAAACCCGAATTTGGGCCAAACATTGAGCCCAAACAAAAAACCCTTAAAACCCACCCATTCCAGGCCCAACTTAAATCCCAATCCCGGTCCGCCTCAATGAAAACCAAACGACGTCGTTTATAATGAGTCAATCTTAGCCGTTCGTTCTCCATCATCTAACGGCTCAGATTCACTTAAGGGGTTTAGATAAAAGTGTAATAATCTATTTGTAAATTAGAGACCAAGTAGTCACCCTCCTCGTACGCCTGTAACATTCCGCCGTGAGCCGCCGGCCGGAGATCGTCTCCGTTGGCGGCGATGCTCCATTCCCTTCCAAATTTACACCCTATAATCCTTGTCTCATCACCTTTCCATTTCCAAGGTTAATTTCTCCCAAAACTCAGTCAATCCCTTCGAATATTAAATCCAAAAATCCGCCAAAACACTATCGTCTCCAAACTTCATCAAATTCACACCATACCCTCTCCTGGTTCCCTTCTTCTTGAATCCCTTATTAGTTTCTGTCAAACACCAACGGAACTGCTCGAACCTCAAACGAAGAGAAGGCAAAACTTTAAGAAGTTCGAGTTTGCTCAATTTTTGCCGAGTCCCTGAGTTCAGTGTTGGATTCGAGTCACGAAATAATGTGTTCGTTTGTTCTTTAATAAGAACAAACGATTCCGTTATTTCGAGGCTCGAATCGAGTTCTCCAGTCTCCGTTCCAGGCTATGTAGGTAAGGTCTATTGGTCCTGCTTCATCACTTTATGCTTGTTAACTGTTATTTCTGCCAATTAATCGGTTTAGGACTTTGTTTTATTTTTTCTTCATTTTTTTTATCAGTTCGTTTTAACTGGTGTTTAATTAGATTAGTTCGTTGTTTGTTCTTCATTCTCTTTTGATTCATATTGGGTATTGGTTCGTCGATTCAACTGTGTTCGATTTGGAAATAAGCATATCATGACTAGTTAACAGCATTTTTTCTGTTTTGTTTAGTGATAGGTTAAGTTTTCCATATACAGTTATAGTCTAATAAGCTTGATTCTGTGTTTTAGTTAATTAGTCATGGCCATTGGATTTAGGTTCATATCAGTTTAATTTGATCATTTAGGGAGTTTTGTTTGATTGATTTTAGTTTTTGTTTGTTTAAATCTAGTTAAATGGGCTGTTTGGTTATGGCTGTAGTAGGTTAGTAATTTAGATTCAAATTCAAGGGTAATATAGGATTTAGATAGAAAGAATCTTGGTAGCAACTAGTGGAAACTTCTGGAACATTCTGGATAGGGTTCAAGATAGAATTTTAGGAAGTTAGTATACTTACTTGAGTAACAAGTCAGTAAATTAGGGACTATTAAACAAAATCTGAAATAAAAGAGGGAAAAAGTGTGAACAAGATCTAGAAGCTTCCCCTTTAAGTTTGTCTATAAAAGGCATGCCTCCTTGCTTTAATAAACAAGTTTTGGAGCCATCAAAAATTCCCCCCAAAATCTCTCTCTCTAATATTCAGATCTGCATTTGAAATTCAAATATACAAAATCCAAAACATTAGAAAACAGAAAAAATCAAAAAAAACATTTACTATTTCATTACCTGTTTCAATCATTTTTAAGTTCCTTTTTGGTGTTCTTCGTTTATGCTCTAAGCTCGAGTTCTAAAAGCATTTGGAGGTGTTTAATGACCTGTTCGAGTGAATTTTGGTTCTACTTAGTTTAGATTCTAGTTGAGTTTTGCTCTAGTGAAGTTTTAGGAGCATCTTAAGTTCAATCTCGAGTCAGATGGGTGCTTCGTCCCTGTGGTGTTTGCTTGGGTTTGTTGAAGTCATTTTGGGTCAAAATTACTCAAATTTGTTGCTGTGATTAGCTGTTGGATACCAGTTGTATTACCTGCTGCTGATCTCTTCTCCTTGTTGTAATTCCAATTCCAGGTACACGCTCAAAACCACATTGATGTAACCACAACTTGGAATAAAATGCAATTGTATTGACTGATCTGTGTTCGTTTGGGTATATATATGGTCGTAATTGTTCAATCGATGAGTAGTGATGTATATTTGATTTGTTGGATTTGAATTTTATTAAGGATTGTTAATAAGGACCACTTCTGGACTGTTTTGACTGCTTCAGTAGGTGAACATCTAGCTATAGCTTCATTGTAATTCATACTCGCATATTTTAGCATTTTGTTTGAAGTTAAATACGAAGTGGTATAGACGTATAACTGATTTGAGCCAGTATGTGATATTCGTCTCAGTCCTAGATTTAATCTGAGTGTGTGTCATCAATAGCTTCGTATAATACTAATTAATATTAGCAGGTTATCAGTAGTTTGCTTTCGTTGTTATATAGTTAGATTTGAATGAAGTATGAATTAGCTTACCAGTATTAAAAAAATAGTCAGGTGAACTCGTACGTCCAAACTGAGGTTCGTTTGTAATTGATAACTGTAATTTCAATCTGTTCATTACTGTAGTGATGATAGACCCAAACTGGTTATTAAATTAATTGGATTGTCAACACATTGCTTATCTTTTAAAATCAGAATAGTGTAGTGGTCTTATGAACGATTTTGAGTGTCAATTTGGTGTGATGTGGTATTAAAAGAGCGTCCATTTAGATATTGTCGTTGGGATCATGTTGGCCTCCAAAGGCACCTTAATTTTCCAATGATTCACGGAAGGGCAAATATTTGGGCCCAAGGCCAATTTAGTTGCAATCTCGTGTGTTTGGACGGTTCTGAGGCCCAGTCCGCCTAGTTTCTGAACAGTGAGACCATGGTTGCTGTTCAAAGAATTTTGCTTTACTCGTTCTATTCGTGGGCTTAATTGTTTGACATTGTGTTACTGGACTTTGAAACTTTCGCACATATTAGTTGATTAAGGTTATTTTTATTTTTAGAGACGACCTAAGTAGAAAATTGTAGTTTGCTCTAGGATTGACATTTAAATAAGAAATGATGAGACGAGCCTCACCAAATAAAAATGCAAATTGTGGGGCCGTCATTAAAATGCTCAACTAAAAAATTGGAAATTCGGGATGGGCCGTTTAGTGAATTTCACGGCCTTCCCAAAAGATAATAATGCGTTAGCCACTTTTGGCGCGATTTTAATAAAATTACATTCCTAAATTCAGGTGTGCATTTCATGTGACTTAACTCAAATCCCAAAACGTTGAATAAAATGTGTTTAGGATTGCGGGTGCATTTTATGTGACGCGATCCAAAGACTCGTTTTAAACGACGTTCAACTTTCTTATAAATTAAATAATAAGCGGTTAGAAGTTAAAATCCGCACGTAGGTTCATCATGTAATAAAATCAGATAAATAAGCTAAATGCGACAGTTGAGCGACCGTGCTAGAACCACGGAACCCGGGAATGCCTAACACCTTCTCCCGGATTAATAGAATTCCTCACTTGGATTTCTGGTTCGCAGACTGTTAACAGAGTCATATTTTCCCTCAGTTCGGGAATCAACCGGTGACTTGGGATATTATTAATCTCTCAAGTGGCGACTCTGAAATTTTAATAATTAAATCTCGTTCTGATTGTCCTTTAAGTGGAAAAATTCCTTTGCGCCCTTGTGGGTGTAGTGAAAAAGGAGGTGTGACAACAGCTTCTTGTTGTGCTCAGCTCTTATGGATTAAACAGCAATTGGAAAATTATAGGGTATTTACTGATTGTGTGCCTCTTTTATGTGATAACACAAGTGCACTAAATGTGGCCAAGAATTCAATTCAACACAGAAGAACCAAGCACGTTGATGTGAGGCATCACTTTCTGAAGGACAATGTGGAGAAATGTCTTATCTGTATGAAGTTTTGTAGTACAGAAGACCAAATTGTAGATATCTTCACCAAAGCATTTAGTAGGGAGCATTTTGAAAGAAACAGGGAGAAGCTGGGGCTATTGAAGCCTAATTGAGAATCTTATTCCCATCAGTTAGCTATGAAAATCACCTTCATGTAAAATTAGCTAAAGTGTTTTCTGACCAAGTCTAACTCATTTCAATACCGTTGCAGGTAGACACGCATGATGATTCTAGAAGTTGTAGATTCATTGCATGGGTGGTGAAAGAGGATTGAAATTTTCAAAGACAGGTCAAGAACCTGGTTCTTGTACCAAAGGTTAGTATTCATGTGCATTCTTTAATACACATCTTGAAAAGGTACAAGTATCAACTACTATGTCATCCACCTTTTCAAACTCTGTTGTCACATCTTTCCATTTCAAATTCTTTCCACCCCCCTCTAAAATGTTGCAAATCCCCAAGCACTACCACCATTTCAGGACTGGTTCATATCTCTCTCTTCATAATTATCTTCTCTCATTAAAAACCTCTTTTCTCTTCACTGATCATATTCCCTCATTAGACCTTCACCAAAGAATTCTCCACTCTATCTATTAAATGGCTGAAAATAACTCCAAAATCCCTTCCTATGCCAACCTTAACCTAGAATAAACCCCTATGTCCTCCGTCCCCGATGAATCCTCAGTTACCATTCCAGTCTTAACCACTGAAACAACCTCCAATCCAGATTTCCCTTCACTCTCCTATCCTGATGCAACTATCTCAGACCTTCCTTACCCTCCAAATATTGAGGATTCAGAAACCCCAAAAGTCGATGATCATTCATCTCTATCTTCTGTGATTCTCACCAACCAGGACAAAAGTGGAAACCGAGGTAAAATTGCAAAGGTTGTTGAGGTTTCATGGGCTAGGGTGATCAACCTTCCACCATTATTGCTTTAGATATTGTGATTTCCATGGAGTCTCTAGAGGAGGAAACCGCCAAAACTATTTTTGTTGTCTTTATAGATGGGATAGTACATGAAATCGTTTTCGATATACCTAAGTCTCGGAAGAATGAGAAATAGGGACTGGTACAAGAAGGAGCCATCATGTTCGTTGAAGGCTCTACACTAGCAGAAACTACTGGGCCCTATTGTGAGGGACCTGACCCCTATCCGGAGGAAACATATCAACGTTCCCACTCCCGGGCCAGTTCTGCTCCGGCACCTTCTCCACACTTTGTTGTTGAGCCCTTGGGCATTCGGGTCCCTGAGATAAGGTCTAAAAATGAGGAAGATCAAGACAACATTGCTCTTGATGCATTTATATTCAAGCGAAGGGTAGTGATCACTCCTGAGTCTTCTACTAAGCGACCGACTACTAGGTTGCAAGCAAAGGTAGCTTATGATTTTACCCTTCAAAAGAGCGGAAATAGCAGTAACAAGAAAAGGAAGAGACTGGTGAAAAGCAATAAAGTTGTGTATGATAAGAATGTACGTGTAGTTGAAGTTGAGGAGACAATAGAGGAACCTAGTTCCTTGGTGATAAAGTCCCAGAAGAAGAAGCAATCTGCTTTTGTGAAGAATGTTACAACCCTCGGTTCAAAGTTGAAAGATGTTGTGAGTGAACCATCAGTTTCTGATGAGAAAGTGTTGGTCAAGTCTAAGGAAAAAGCAAAATCAAGTGTTGTGAAGTATGTCAAGAGAAAGTTAGAACTTGTTTCTGCTAAAAAGGTGAGAAGTGAAACTAGTTCTGCTTCAGAACGATTAAGGCGCCAAAAGGTCTTGTAGGATCACACTTTTGACCCAGCAATTTCTGATATGGTTGGTATGAGACAAGTCATTGCAATGGTTGAGTTTCAACGGTGAGGGCATCTATTCCAAATGGATGCACCAAAGGTGTATGAAGATGAGGTTCAAAGCTTCTATGTCGGCCTATTTCCTGTTGATACCGACCACATTTGTGCCTTAGTGAATGGGATGGAAATCGTGTTTGATGTGAGTCTGCTTAGGGATATTCTTAAAGTTACTAAGGTTGGTGTGTCTACTATGAAACATACGCGTGGGTCAAACTTCCAAAATGTTGTGGTGAAGGATAATGCAAACCAGAAAGGGGACCAGGTTCACAAGAAGGTCTTGCTCCCTGTTTATCAGTTGCTCTTCGGGCTGGTGAACAAGGTTCTGTTACCCGTGCTGAGAGGAGGTCCATGACTTCTAGGTCTGACTTGTATCTAATGGAGAAACTGGATGGATTTACACCTATGAACTTGCCTGCCATCATGATCGAACATATGTAGAAGGTAGCAACTTTCAAGGATGGCAATCATGGTCTTCCATATGGGTTTCTACTTACGAAAGTGTTTAAGTTTTTCAAAGTTCCATTGAGACAAGGAAAAATATGGACCAAAAAACATACCTTCTCTCAAACAACTTTGTAAGAATCTGAGTGCATCGAGAAAAAAGGGGGGTAGACAGTACATTGACTATCACTCAGCTCATCAATGCTCAAAACAGCACAACTGAGGAGATTCAATGATTGAAGGTGAGGAATTCTATCCTGGAAGGTCAGCAGGCCCAAGGGGCCCAAGAGTCACATGAGGAGGTAATTCATTTGACAGAAGAAAATGTTGATCTCAGGTAGGGGTATTCATAAAAACTCAAAAAACTAAACCAAACCGACAAGAAAAACCGATATTTTTTTATTTGGTTTGGTTTTGGTTTTGAATTTTAAAAACCGATCAAATTTGGTTTGATTTTCGTTTTAATCAGAAAATAACCGAGAAAAACGAAACAAACCGACTATAAGAGTAGTTATTTTAAATTTATTATTATACCTATATATATGTATATTTTTATACAAAGTTTCAAAAATTTAAGGGTAAATGTTAATAGTTTGCACTTTTAGTATAGTTCTTTACCATTAAATTCTAGTTTGATTGGTTGTTTTCTTTTGTTAAGTGTAAGAATCCATTTCTTGTTAAAAATAATATATTTATAATTGAGTCCTTAAATTATTTATCACTATTTGATTCAATTATCATCAATATATCTTGGTAAATAATAGATTTCTCAAAGGACAATTGAGTTGATAGTGTTACGTCAAAAATGTGGTCACTGGAATATTTGTTTGGTAGTGTGTGTCTTATATTTAAGAACAAACCAACAAATAACCAAAAAAATCGAAAAATCGACAAACCCGACATAAATCGAATCGAGAAAAAACCGACTTAATTGGTTTGGTTTGGTTCTAGTATTTGAAAAAATAACTTACTTAATTTGGTTTCTTTTTAGGGAAGAATCGATCGAAATTGAACCATGAACACCCCTAATCTCAGGGCACAAGTGGAGAACCTGAAAGCAGAACTGCTCACCGAGAAAAAGTTGACGAATGCCCGAATAGACCTAGTTCTCCAAACCCTTGTTGCAGCTTCCAAGCCCTCAACTCCTAGTGCCCCCTAAGCAACCCTTTTCAGTAACTAGTTTCTAGGTTGTCATTTTTTTTAATGACTTGGCATATGTTTTTGTTTTGATATGGTTGGGATGTATCAGTACTGCTCCCGATTTTAACAGTTCAATCTTTGCCTTTGCTTTTTAAGCAAAGACATATGTTTTATATATAAAAACTATCCTCTTTTTCTATCTAAATGCTTATATTCTCTGTTTCTCTTTTCTATCATGTTGTGTGCACATATGTGGCATGAGTTAGCTAGGCTATACTTCTTTATGCTGATTATCTGCTTGTGTATTTTTAATGATGTGAAAAAGGAGAAGTATAATTGAAACAGGGATATGATTAAGGGGGAAGCATAAACTCAGGGGGAACTTTTTAAGTTTCTGTTGCTTCATCTGGTTATTTCTGCTCTAAAAATATGTTATCAATGTCTAAGTTTGTCATCATCAAAAAGGGGAAAAATTGATGGGTTTTCAATGCCTGAGCCTTATGTTTTAATGATCTAATAAACTTACTATCAAGAACCAGATAGGGAATCTGAGACACTTGGTATACATTGCAAATCAACGGACTCCAACCAAGACTCCAGATAATGTAAATGGCTGCAATTGTAGAAGACAGAGAAACAACACAGGGACTTGATCCCATGTGTGTCCCTGATAGCAGTACGAAAGTTAACTGTGTACATCTAGAAAGTGACTGCCATAGAAACAGTGCACACAGTACAGCAGTTCTGCAGTCACTTGTCCTTTGACTAACCAAGTGATTACATTATTCAAATGATGTCATAAAGGGTGTATTAACTAGAGTATTACAGTAAAACATCACTTAAACACTTGAGAATTTACTCCAAGCATTCAAGCTTTCTAAGAGTCGAGCATTCAATTCTCATGTGCATCAAGAACAAAGTTTAATGCTATTACGGACCAGTTCCTAAATCAAGTATTATGTTGTCCTTAGTTGAGTTGTAACTTTATATTTGTTCTTCATTGTAATTCCTAATTTGCTTAGCTAAAAGCGTTGCTTAGGAACCCTTTTGTAAAACCATAAACCCGTTGTGTTTATGTCGTGACTAGAGTTAGTCATGAATTGAAGTCTTTGTAATACGTGTATTGCAAAGTGCCTTGTAATAGGTGTATTATAAGTTAGTGAGAGATTAAGAGTTCAATTCCTAGATTGCATAGGTTATAATCTAAAAGTTGCTCATCGTGAAGTTAAAATCCTACCAGTGTAGGTTGTGGTTTTTTATCTTCTTGAGCAGGGATTTTTTCACATAAAACTCCGTGTCTTGTTTACTTACTATTTATTAGTATTCTCAGTGGAAACTCATAGAGGACCTGGTACTCTATAGTTTGGTGGACTCAAATAAACTATCACCAATGATATAATCAATTAGAGGGTGAAAACATTACCTTTTTTAAGTTTACTCCTCTTGAATTCGAGTTCTAGGGTTCCTTCTCTCAACAATGTTGTCTCAATCGAATATCTAATGATATGGAGGGTTTAACCATATTAATAAGGTGTTGGAAAATTAAAATTAACTTAGAATCATCATTAGAACTTATCTTGGGTGGTGGAGGGACTCTTAAGAAGTTAGGTTTCTGAAAGCTCCCCTTTCTGGAGCAAGTTTTTATGTTTTGGGGCTGTGGGGGACGAAGTAGGGCTTTAAAATAACCCCCCAAGTGCACCCCCACACACTTGTAGGCCTGAACCGCACCTGGCCGCGCAAAATAGCATTAACACTGCCACAGGTACACGGCCGCGCATGGGGCGCCCATATTATGCACTGTTCTGTAAAATGCGCATAACTTTTTGCACAGAGATCCATTTTGGATCTATAATATATCGTTGGGAAGATATTTTAAGGTCCTACAACTTTCTTCTTTTGAGTTTTCCCAAATTCCTTACAAATTTTCACTAACTGTTGCTGGAATACGGATCTTTTATAAACTTAGTCGATTTTGTCGAATCTTATGCACCTCACTCTCCATCTTGATTCGGAAACAACTATTTTCACCAATAATCAATCCTCTAGGACTTCATATATCTATAATATCAAATTAATACCCATTTAATATATCCACACCTATTCCGAACGTACGGGGTGTTACATAGGCAAAGTGATATTTGGTCACATGTGCACACTAACGCCTATTTGAGATAGATATTATTTAGACGACTTATGAGAATTTCAATTGCGATTCTTCCGCCAATAAGGAATTATACCAAAGTAATATGACTTATGGCACTTGAGCAATATAAGGAAATCTAATAGTTAATTGTTTCACGACAAAATAAAGAACAAAAAGAGGATCAATAATCACAAAAAAATTTACAAAACTATTAGGACCTCTGTATATATAATATCAAATTTGGCATCCAAAGGACTTTTTATGCGCGTCACGGCGTCAGTTCTGATATATAATTGAACGTTGATCATATTGGCAAAGATCACAGTTAATGCAGGCAAAAATTAACAGGTAACGAGGTAATTAGCTATGGAAAATATGATTTTCTTTTTTAACAAGGTAAATAAATAATTGCTGTCAATTTAATTGCAAGGGCAGAAACTTTTGTATGTTCTTTTTACTGATAAAAGAACCTCTGAAAAAAGGGTATGTGATTAAAAAAATTACATATTACATTTGTATATGGTTTTTAAGTTCATGTAAAATGTAAATAAGACAGTTAGGGGTCGTTTGGTTGGCTTATGATTTATACCGGTATAAATTATGCCGGTATAAGTTATATTGGGATAAGTTATGCTGGGATTGTTGTTTATTCATTGTTTGGTATGTTGTATTAAGAATGACAATTGCATAATTTTTAAGAAGAAGATATAAGTTATACCGGTGTTAATTGCCCCACCTTTTATAAGCTATAATTTATCCAAATATTAAAATTAACACCGGAATAACTTATACCTGATTTACTAACCAAATAGAGTATTAAGGTGATATTAAATTCTTATACCACCCTTATACCTTCTTATACCTCATACCAAACTACCCCTTAGTAAACTATAAAAATGACAAAAGATGGAAGCATGAATATTATTTTGATTTTATCTGGATATGCTACATTCTCTTTTTAATCTTATTTTCCAATATATCCCAAGCTTCTTCATGTGAAAGAAGATTACATAATAACTTTTGCGGAGGTTCAAAAATTTTTATAGTAAAATCTTTTGTAACATAATTAGTTTTAGAATATGAATATATGATGAAAGACGTTGACATATGACATATGATCCTATATATATATATATATATATATATATATATATATATATATATATATATATATATATATATATATATATATATACATATAT